>NW_019059662.1:1006673-1052990 GCF_000696155.1 Zootermopsis nevadensis | reverse complement strand
GGGGGGGGGGGGGGGCAGAGGCCGAAGGCAAGGTTAGATATATCATTCAGCCTTGGGATTATACGAAGGAATACACACATCTGCCCTTGTGGGCTACGTTCTGCTGACCTATAGCAACAGTGAAGGGCACTGCACAGGCCACGCAATAGCTCAGGCGGCCGGATTCAGGCCCGGGTCAGTTTATATGATATTTGTGATGGAAAAATAGACGCTGGGAAAGGTTTTTCTCAGTCTTTCGATTATTCTCTGTAATTATCATTCCACCAGTGTTCTACATTCATTCATATATCTGAGTGATGGTAAAAGGGTCACCTCCACAGATACATACTCTGACGACAAAGACAATAAATATCGGGCACTGTAAGTGCAAATAATGTTGTTGTCACTTCGACTATCTTGCTCCATGACTCATCAAACCTTCGATATTTTCAACAGCAAATCTGATATTTGGGACTTCTAGTAACATTTAACACATTTCAATTTTGGTTAAAACCGGACAATAATAAAGGACACTTTACATGCATTTCTTAGCGCGTAAATGACTAAGTGAGGGATCCCCGAGTGGGGAATCAACAGCCCACGCAACCATGTCAGAATGACCTGCACTGACTTAAGTGGCGCCCTTCGCTGATAAGAATTGTTAAATTCTGGAGAACAATCTAGACTGTTACGCTACGCGTACATTTCCTTACTTGTTTTCAATTCAACCCCTGAGCTTGTAGCAACCCTGACTTAAGGGACATCCTCTACGTCGAATAGCCGCACACCATCACGAATATGTTACTCCGTTTAACTTTTAATTGACCAGCTTTCTTTTAATATATGTGATTCTGAATCCTCGACAGAGTATCTATGTGATATATCCCGTAGTCTTTGCGTTTAAACTCGTGTTTTTGGGGTCAGAGGTACAGACTAATTACAGAGAATGGCGTTTATTCATATTTCATGGTCACAATGGAGTTCAATTTGTTGGGGAGGAAAGGTGGAAAGATTGCATGAGAACTTCAGCCCCTCCACGAAACCTAACATTAAAACTCTCAGTAAAGTAGACCACCTTTATCATCCCGCCACTGTGGGGCATGAGAACCTACAGACGCTATATCAAATGACTTCAAGTTTCGCTTTTTAATGAAAACCTAAAATCCCAATCTTGTGGCTTAAGAAATGAATTAATTAATACACGCACTTCGACTTTCGTTTCTCTTATAGTCGAATAATTAGAAAGGATTCTCGAATGATTTATAATTTAACGACTCCTGAAGACGAGTTTCCAGTACCTTATCTGAAATTGGTTGCGGCAATAAAAGAATGATTTAATATGAAAACAAGAATTAACCATTCTCACTGATTACGTTACGTAAAGACCAGCCTTATATTAAAGATTCTTTGAAATTGTATCATTTTAAAATGTAAGTAATGAAGTTCCGACTTGCTGGCTTCTAATTTTCGCGAGGTTCCTACAATAATAACCCAAATAACCGATTAATTTTGCACAAACTTGTAGGACTATACTCAGTTCCGAGTCAGTAAACCTATAATTCTTGACAACGCTTTGTTTATATTTAGGCTTGGGACTTTGCCTTATTTACATTTCAGTTGCTTCGAAAGGTCAAGTCTTTAGGTTCCACGCCTATGACATATTTCGTTATTCATCAGATAGGAAAATATGTGGGACAAAAATGTTAGACCGCAATGAAAACGCATACAATTTATTTTAACGTAACACATCGGGTAGACTAAAGCCTTGACGTGTCTAAATACAAAAAAACTGCATGATATAGACGCAAGATGGGCTTCAAAATTAACAAACACCTGGATGGTGAGATTTAAGGTTCTTACAACCACTAGTGTTAAGATTACTCTATTCTGTGATGTAGCACAGTTGCATTCTGGTAGAATAGGACCTACGATTCAGAAGCCATTACTGCCTCCTTCATCAGGGTGATGTATCTACACTGTGGAAAGAATTCTGGTCAGAATTTTATGACCATGTGCATGTCTTTATTAAACTGCAACTTTTTTTAATGTCCTACGCGGCTTTTAAAGCCACATGAGACATTATAACTGGATTCTAAGAAACTTTTGCGCCGTTCAGAATATTTGGTCGCAATGTTATACTATTTCTGGTTGCCCCCCAACCCCCCCCCCCCCCCCCCAACACAAAGACACGACCCTCGGCATCAAACTGTTTTCCTTGAACAGAAATTCCAAGAAAATAAATAGCTGGAATTTGCAGCAAAAGAATGGGGCAATGCTGCGGTTAGGGCAATACACACACAGGATGTTGTAATTAAATCTTATTATGGAGCTCTGCTCGTCTTCCCCTCACGCGACACAACTCCACAGCACGCGTCACTCGTGAGCTGCCCACGCGCTAGAGTACGAACACACCTGTGCAGCGACCGTCACCGCTGGCTCAACGTCCCTCGATGGCTCACCCGGCAAGCAGGGGTGGCCAGCGCACGCATAAGCCATCTGAAAACTGGGATCACGCTAGGGACTTCGATATTTATCCGTGAGTTCTGCGTTGTGTTGTAAAAACTGGCTCTGCAGTGGACTGGCCACCCTTCCAAGGAATCAAACCACACGTCTAAAAGATGGATTGTCTGAGAATAAATTCTGAATCAGAGGTCTGCCCGAAATAAAATTGTGGCTCAACTTGACTTGTCATCAAGGTTATGTTATTTTTTTTTATTTTTTCTGACTTCTGCTATTTCTTTTACGTCTTCTTTCTCTTCTCCTCCACACTGTGCTTATTCTTTATCTTCTGCATCTTTTTCTGCGTCATCTCCATTTCCTTACGTTCCTTCCACTCATTCTACTTCTTACCATGTTGTAATACAAGAATGAATCCGAAACACGTTCTCTTTCAGATATGTAGTACGGTAACAGCCTTAATAATTAAAATACAACGCAGAAGACCTGCAAAAGGTAAACGCGAACAAATATCCATGCCCTGAGGAATTTTCAAACACGCGATCCCAATTCTGTATATCTTAAATTCAGTAGCTACATGTTGCGACGACTAAATGCAATGCCATTCGAAACTTGAACTTGAAATTCTGTATATAAGCAAAATTGTTGAAATAAAGAAACGTTTTATAGCAGCCCTAAACGAAATTTAACAACACGGTTGATGGGTCAATGCAAAAACGTTATAGAGTTACATAAAAACAATTCAGAAAGGTTTTGGACTTGGTATGATCACGTTTTATAAACTGCAGGCGAGCCAAAGCCTGTAGAAACTGAGATATCAGCGAACTAATGTAGCAACCATAACGTGAAGCCTATAACCTGTTTGACAGTTCATTAGAGTAACCAAAAATAAAAATATAAAATTGTAGTACCCAAGTGTTATACAAGCTCATGAATATTAAATTACTCTGTACATCCAGAGACAGACTACTAAAATGTCAGACGAATTGATGTTTAGGAAGTAACCCTAGCTGGGTTCAACAAAGAATTATGATAGTTTCAAACAAATTAATATGTCATGCAGATCCGGGTAGTTTAATCTTCTGAGGAGAGCACGTACTGAAACGTATCTTCAGTCTTGAAATATGCCACTGTAGCTTCAGATCCTCTGGCAATATTTCATAATCCCTTCTCGACATTCATGTGACATTCATTACTGGACCACATTCGAAATACACTCAGATTACATTAAGTTTATGCTACTTAACAGAATTTTCAGAGACCTGTAAAGGGAACATAGAACTTGCGTTCTGCTATGCCTTTTAAAATATGACCCTTTCACAGATTAAACCAGCAGAAAACGTTTTGTAGAATAGGTTAAGAAATCTATAATTCTTCGATTACGCACAAAATTCACAAGGCACAGAAACTAACATGTTATCTATCTACAGACCTCATAATGCGTGACCGTGATAAAAAATAAATTGTAGCTGAAGACTTAAAAAAGATTGCTTTAAAATTACAGCATTCTAAACCTTAAAAACTAGTGGAAACTACACATACCACGTAGTTTAATAGTCAGCAACTCTGTATTTTGCACACTTACTGTTGGCTATTTATGGGTTTCGTAAAATTTTCCTAAACATTATTAATATCGGTTGGTTCTTGTAATAGAGAAGTGTTATGTTTTCTTTGAGGAAGGAACTGAACTTTGAATATAATTTCAGATGAACTCCGAGACGTCAGGACATATAACAGAAATGTTGTTTTGTTCTCATATCAAACTGTCATCATTTCGCCCGTGACGGAAGATAAACGATGAAGGATTTCCTGTTGCACGGTAAACATATGCCGATATTTCATTGTGTGCAGAGACGTATAGACTTAAGAACTGCAAAAACATTTCATAATAACGCGGCTCTTCGTTTTTACGAGCTTTAATATCAGGGAGTGACAGAGAATAATTACGTCAGGGCAGGCCTACAACGCTGTTAGAACCGGTGTTTAGGTTCTTCTAATGAACTCGAAGGTCTCGATGTAAATGGAAGGATAACATTAAAATGGATAAAGAATATTATATGACGATGTGGAACAGATAAATCTGGTTCAAGATAGGAACAGACGAGGGCTATTAAGCACAAGGTAATAAAACTTCGCGCATTCCATAAAAGGAGGGGAATTTCTTGACAAGGTGAGGGACTATTGCAGAGTCGTGTTTCGACAATCCCACCAATCATCGCTTAGCGTTGTCCACCTCTGAGCAGCAAAGCCTAAATGTATCGTTTGCCAGGTACGTGGCCAGTAACTTCATTTCCTAGTGAATTACCTGACGATTCTATCCACCAATAGACTGCTGAAATATAGTCAGACCGCTACGAGCTTGCGACTCCAACATTCAAAGTTCAGAGTTCAAAAACAGTGCTGACTATAACGATATAAGCTTCATCCCAAGCTGAGGCTTGCTACGTAACACTATCTGGGCTGTTAGAATCTTAAGAATTATTCTAATCCATGCAGTTGGTTAGAATAAGTCTACCCTACGTTAAAAGTAGTTTTAAATTCTTAAAGTTGGGCTCCCAAGGAAGTCCGTTAGCCCAGGCAAAACACCATAAAACCATATCGGAGAAGTAATGGTAAAGCTCCATGAATTCTGAATATTTGCATTTTATTGAGGTGAGCGGTTACATCACGCCCCATTTTGCCGGTATAATGAGCACAATGCGCTGGGTAGAACCCAGATTTGCTTACGTGATGTCAAGAGAAATGCCTGTGTCCGTGATGGGTTTCTAAATCAGGTTATCGAGGTTGAAGCCAGTCAATTTATTAAATGAAATATCTGGCTCGTCATACGGTAGAATACGTATTATTAACAATGTACTGAACACGCTAACACAAGTTGGGAACTGGATATTTCCACAAAATAAATACGAGTATTCAATAACAATCATCTAACAACATTATTTAAGGACTAATACTGCAGGTGAACTACTGCAAATAATTTCTGAAATGTAACAAAAGTAGATCTACAAATATCGACTATACATGACAAAAGGTTCATTGTCACTTCCATCCGCACTTAAAACAGAACTGTAGAGAAACATGTGACGGAGTATATTTGGAAATGTGCGTCGAATTTTGTGAGTTAGTCATGGGGGTCATGGTCACCCCTGAACTTCCTACTACAGCTTCACACTAACGGAACTACTTTTTTCCCGCCAAGGACAAACAACCGGCTACCAACAGCAATCCACTCCACTTTGTAACTCACAGCAGAAACAGCAGTTTGAGCAGGTATAATTTAAAACACGATTCACATGGGGTCTTCCCCTTAACTGCCCCCACCCCCCCACCTTCCTTATATACTCGTCAACAATTCACGCCGTGCAAGAAGGTGCCTCCAGGTTTCCTGATTGGCCAATCCTGACAACGTTGCTATGGGAATCCACTCCTCCACTTATTTACTGAGCCTCTCTCCAACCAATCAGTGTACTTCTGCATAATCTGAGGAAGGAGAGGGAACTAGGGTAGAAGTGGAAAGAAAAATGCAGATTTTCTGCCGTGTGAAGTTCCATGTCGCCGGGTGAGGGAAGCCGGTGTCACAACGTGATCGTTCAAAGCGCGCAGCTCATCGGAGGGTGGGGGCTCTTAAACCGAAGAGGAGGGATTTCGGATTAGCGGGGAAGTCAAATCAGAATCTTCTACATGGGCGGGAACAATCTTAATATAAATTTTCCTTGGCTTGCGGCGAACAAAAAAATAATGAAAGCTCTAAAGCGCGTACTACAGGTTGCGTGTGAAGTGAAGGCTAGCAGTCAGTCTACCCGGTGACCGGTGAAGAGACAACACGTGGTTCTCGCTCCTTGTTCGCTGTCAGTGTGTGTGTGGTTCTCAAGAGGACCGCCCGCATGCACGCGGCACTAATCGCACTTTTTCTGCAGCAGCCTGAGATCTGGATCACAGAAGCAAACTACGTTCCTACCACCATCGACACAGGTAAATAACCAAAAGATTTTTGAAAATTTTCCAGCCAACCGCGGGAGATAACGTATGTATTATTCTAACACACGTAACGCACATTTGTTAGGAATGCAAAAAGCTCGAGACACAAGCACATGATACGATTTAATTACATAGACATAATAAAACAAATTCATCGTTTTTAAATTCATCTGCTTCACACTGTTGTTCATAAAATCCGGAAACTATGAATCATACTTATCAGACAAGCATCTGTGAGACAATTTCTTGGAGACACGCAGAAAACTTAAAGGTAACAAAGATTAGTTGAGGTTAAATTTTATTACACTGATCCACGACTCAATTATGCTGACAGAAATGACAACCAATTAATTATAATTATTTTAGCACTATTTACATTTGCGAGAAAGCATTCCGTACTAGACAAACATTTCGCGGCTGGAGGAAGTGTATGAAAGTATAAATGTTGTTATTTCTTGGCCCTACAACCCGGTTGTGGGTTTTCGCTCCCTCATTTTCGAAGGTTTCTTGGTCTTGGAGTGTGCATTTATGAGTAGTGAGTGACCAGCCTACTGATTCTGCACAATTTCTACTCAATCCTGATTTGACTGCCAGAAAAGTATAAACGTATCACAAAGAATTCATATCGTCGACTTACGAAAGGGTGCCGACTTATGAGCGCGGGAGCCTTCAGGACGAAGAAACAGGATCTATTAGCTAACACTTTGTCCACAATTACAGTACATTTAATTTGACGTAGATTTTTATTACCTTCGCTTGCAAATTTTTCCGAGACAATTCGACTTTTCCTTATAGCACTTCACGTTCTAAAGACGAGAACTGAGCTATGGAACTTATCTGCGAAAAAGACGCGTGTGTTTTAATTAATCTGTATCAAACGGTTTTGTTACAGTTTCTCAGAGCCACTGTTTTTCTGTAAGATTAATCTCCACCAGGATTTAACGCTTTAAAACAGTGTTTACGTATCACCTAATTTAACACTTAATAACTCTGCATTTTGCCTACAGAGTGTGTATTTATGCTTCGTTCTAATTCCATGTTTAAGTTTTAAGTCTCAAATAATGTTAATAAAAACTGTTATAAACATAAACTTGATTATTCAAGACCATGTACTGTAGCATACTAGAACGTATGATTATGAAGATGGCTGTCTACGGAAATTTGCGCTGTGCTTCTCTATTTAGTTGTTCAGCAATCCCATAATACGTTGGTCAGTTCAGTTCCTTGCCTCGGTGTAACTTGCCTAAAAGTACCTTCAACAGAGCTACTCATCACCCTTATAATGGAAGCACTTCTGAAACGTCGGTAAACTTTTACCAGACTGCACGAAGCAACAACCCAAGAAACTAAAACAGTCATCTTCATGTGTTGCCCCTGTGCGAACCTGGAATCTAATCCAACATAGGTCTACTTAGGTCTACCTCATGCAAATTAAGCACTGACAAATCTTATTGTGCAGAGAGGGTGGGCATCGGCTGAATTTACCGCTAAATAGGGCCTATTCTGACTTTATAATAAACATAAAATTATCATAATCAAGTGTGAGGTACCATTAACAGAATTTTATAGAGAAATGAGGTTACCACAAATTAGCGAGGGCCTACTTTCTAGGGTGCTACTTTGAATTTCATCAAAAGGATACGAACATTGACCTGTAACATGTTTACAGCCTTTGTTAAACACAGCCTAATCCTGTACGTTTTATAAGAATGTTAACCTGGCCGACAGCCTTTGAATAGACCCTCGTAATAACATCGATTCAAATATTTGTTTCGATCTAATTAGAATAGTTCACTGCGTATCAACGAGTAGAAGGGAAGAAGAAAGGTGATCAAACAGCATTCTAGTAAAGTTTTCCTGTTTGTCTTTGGCGATGGTGTAATAGGTGACACTCATTAAACGCGCTTTCGCTATCCGCGTTTACGCATATGCGCGGTTTCATTTCAATATCATGAATACAAATATCCTATCCGCTACAAAATTCTAAAACCTATTAAATGCGTCGAGCCTTCTTCAGGCTTATCACGGAATCTAATGGAGATGATAAGCTTAGCATCAAATTCGGACTCGTATCTCAATATCAAAATTACTACTGTTCCGTTTCCCGTTGTACTCATTTTCGTTACACGCGGTAATCTGTGCAATGCATAAGTGAGTTTAGGGTAAGCATCTCATAAATGAGTTAATTTGAGTTAATAAGGAGTGAAGGTGGCAGGTCTGAAGAGTCAGAAGCAGGTCTGAGGTTCTCAAGGAGGTGAAGATATCACTGGTTGTTTTCTGCGTTCAAATGCTCTCAAGACGGAGCAGGTAGGCCGATGTCACCCTCAGCCCACATACAAATCCACACGACAACACAATCCAGGCAACCATAGACAAGGATAAGAAATGTCCGAGAAAATGTGGCAAATTATTCATAAAAATGTCTTATGACTTCGGACGTATGAGGGTAGAGTTAGAAAAATTACAATACGTATTAGCATATCTGAAGTGTGTGCAAGCGACACGTCCTACTTGTGTGTCAGTAATACATACAGTGCTCTGAAGGATACTTGAATAGTCTATGACTAACAAGTCTATTTCAATAGGCCGATACCTAAAGCAAAACAAAATCAATATAAATCAAGCAACTTTGGTCCTGAAAGAGACTTGTAGCACGCAACTCCAGCAGTAAGACCTTTACTTTCAACTCGATTGAGAATTAGCTTACTTCTTAAGAATTAGACCTATATAAATTAATTAACTATTTTTAAATTTGTGATATTTACATATGTCAATCTGATTTCCACAATTAGTTGGCATGTGTTTCAGCCTAAATATTTTCTTTAGCAATTCGATTTCGGACACTAACTGAAATCGACCGATATTGTCTCCGTCATTTCGTCTGTCTTTTTCCCTTTGGTTTGTTTAAGCCTCCACTTAGTCCGGCCAGTTCCTGTATCTAAACCTAATTTTTCGAGTGTGGCTTACTAATCACCCTGATAATGGAGGCAGTAAGCACCTCTAAAATATCAGTCAACTTCTACCACACTATAGAGCTGTGAGAGCATGAAATCTCTGCGAGTACTTTAACAAAAATTAAATTCTATATTTCGCATTTAAAGGGAATGAGAAACACAGTGGTAATTGAAAATACGTGCATAGATAAATTATTATTATCATCATCATCATCATCATCGAAAGTGTAGTAACTGAAACAGGCGATGACGTTGACACACTAAAATAAGTTATGAAATTTACCTTAACAAATCTTGGGCGTTCGCCAGAATTTTACCTTTACTAATGTCGTCAGTGACGTCCGAGTTGTCTGAGGGCAATGATCTTACGTGTGCAGGGTGTCTGACGTCCGTTCGGCTTGCCGATGACATAGCCACAGGAAATCCCAAGGAATTTCCCACGTGGTTATGCCAGGTCACCTATGGATCCCCCAACTTGGGATTACCAGTTACTTCCGCGATCGAAAAGCGTGTAAACTGCCGCATTATTGCTATCCTATTTTAACCTAATTTGGAATGTGTGGACACATTTTGGCGAAGCTCTATAACATACTTTAAGAAAATATGTTCTAAAATTCATGAGTTTATCTTTTCTTGAACATCAACATGTGACTACAGACAAGCGGACAGGCGGACAGACACAGCTAGGTTTCATGTTTTATGTTGACACGTTCTCTGGTACCACCCAAGTCGGTTCTGAAGTAATTCAAATATTTACATTTAACGTTAAACGTACCTTTTTGGATACGACCTTGAGACGGTTCCTATTCAAAGCCCACAGATATAATTTTAAACATGACATGCCTTTATCACTGTTTACTGTTTATGTAGGTCCCACTGTCTACGTATGAACAAAATACCACAAAGAGTTTTTAAAATTAGTCATCACAATTCAAAGTCACGGACTTAACAAGGTAATGTATTACATTCGTTACAGTTAGTACTAATAAACAATGTTTGGAGAGTAATTTACGCGGTTCACACGACGTATCAACGTTAGGTTATAGGCATAACAAGGTTTATTGAAAGTTGCTAGAGTAGATTTATATAAATGGTCAATATTATAATATAATATAATAATAGTAACTATATAACTAAAACTGTAAAAATTGTAGGACTATAACAAATAAGAAAGATGGGAAAAAGCAAAAATGATTTCCACAGAGCGGGTTAAGGAAACACAATAACGTATCATACGAGCAGTGAATTACTGAGAATAATAGCTATCGATACAAAAATAAGAAGCTATGAAAATCAATGGCTAAAGATAATGGAAATACTTCCTGAAAACCGAAACTTAAATATTTCTGTGCCAGTAAAGGAACTTTGTGACTGGAACATGCCAAGAGCATATTAATCTCAGACAATTATGATGAACATTATTTATTCGACTACAAAGTCAAAGAAATTCCACTTTTACATCTACGTGCAATACCTTTTGCTGTAGACCTGTAGCCTATAATACTTTACTGATTATATACCGTGTAAATAAAATCCAGTTCCGCAGTTCCCTGATTGTCTGTTAATCCGTCGAGTAATTAGCAACATTAGCTACCATTTGAATTATGTGCAAGACAGATTACAGGTCTGCTTGCGCGGTGGATTAAGGTCTATTTATATAGGAACGTAAAGATAACGACACGAGCCCTTGCCGATTTTTCAGAAAATATTATTCAACGTTTTTCAATGGAACTGTTTAGGAAAAAAATCGTTGGAGACGTAAGTTGGGCGAGACTCGTTCGTGGAACGGACGAGCTCGGAGTCAATATAAATAGTTCCATTGAAAAACGTTGAATAATATTTTCGAGCGATTTGTATGACGGGCCATTTTATGAGAAAAGTGTTAATGTTCTGTCGTAAATTCATGTGGGCTAAAGAAGGAGACGCTAACTTATCAGTTAGCAACAGAATTAAACTCAACCTGCAACTTTTACGTACGTTAGTGTGGACTGCAATGCCAGTTGTCATTAAAATATATCGAGAAGCTTTGTCGATGTAACATGCGGGCGAACGGAAACATTGACGGTCTGATACGACCGCTAAGCCATGCGTTCATTTACGCACTTTCTGCAAAGAACGCAGTGTAAAACAAAGAAGTGGACCAGTTACGAAGTCTCGCGTTTAACAGTCCGCAAAAGGTCACATCTTCTAATTAGAACGATGAATTGGATCATAAAAACGTTGATTTCTTCAAAGCCATGTTCCCGCAAATTCAACAGAAATACATGGTGTACACTTCTGAATATAGCGACAGTCTAAAGAGAATTTTCACGATACATCACGTACATCATTGTTGCACAAATGTTGTCCGTTGGCATTGTTACGTCTAAGACCACCCTTGTACTAATGTGATCTCAGGTCATTCTTGATCCGAGGTTGCGTCTCGATGTTGGTCATTGTTTAAATTTATGTTTGCAATTTCATGTACTTCTTACTTCCTCCTGCTCGTGTACTCGTATCATCACCTTCTTTCACTCTTTAGTAGCAATTCGTACACTTTTTAAGAATTTAAAAAGTAAAACTGATCCCAATCCTAGTTGATGATTACAGTGGCTTTCTGCACTTTACTCTGAATAGGCATAAGCCTACCATGATCATTTATGCTCCTGTATCATCGCAAAATTACAATTATCTCCGTAATTTACATTATTTTATGACCAACGTCTTAATTATATCTCATAACAGAATCATCGAATTCGACTGAAGACACCAACACTATTCACGCATAACAATAAGCCAACATTTGAATAAAAATTGTCTTGGGTATTCTCCATCGTCTAAGAAATAATAAAATAGGAAACGACGTTTCGGAGATGGAGATAGAGCCCCATCTCCGAAATGTCGTTTTCTATTTTATTATTTCTTAGACGATGGAAAATATCCAAGAAAATTTTTATTCAAATGACACACCATCGTCACGAACTTTTAGATTTGAAATAAACCAAGAGTTATATGGCGGACCTAATCTACGAACAGGCAAACCGATACCGAACACAACGTGCCTAAGAGCATTCCATGTAGACCGAAATTTCGATCAACTGCAATAACGTTAATCAGATTTGTGTGTTGTGATATTTCCAAAGAGGAAAAAAGTGGTAAAAAAACTCGCCTCAGATTAAATCTGACGCGGTCGATAGAACGATAACGCTGAAGTCGTCGGTTCCACTCAGCCGGATTGGATCGTATTTACACTCACGTGTTTAGGCCCATACACTCTGTCACTGGTCTCGTTTATCTCTGCTTCTGCACTTGTTTTCCACTTACACCAAATTAATTACTTTTCCTGTAGTCGCCGTGGGGTCTGAGGCGTGGGCCTTGTGTCGCTCAGTCGCTGGGACCGTGGGTTCGAATCCCACTCAAGCCATGGATGTTAGTCCGCGTTGTCCTGTGTACACGTAGAGGCCTTGCGATGGGCCGATCCCTCGTCCAAGGAGTCCTACCGAATGTCTATAGATCAAGCCAACGAAAAGTTGGGACCCGCAGTGCTCAGGCACTTGAAGAACGGGTAGTTCCCAGTATCCCCAGTAGTCGGCTTACTCATTCACTAAGATGACTATGGCTAAGACCTCTCATGTAGTGTTTTTGGTGACACTGAGGAATAATAAATGACAAACGATTCTAAACTGCTCACACACGATTGGAAGTTATAATTATCCATTATAAGGAAAAAACAAATAAAGAGACCTATAATTCGAATTCCTCGCCTGATATTACAACAACGTACAAATCATGAACAGTAAGATGGGCGGGACATTTAGAAGGCAGGTAAAGATTTTAAATACGCACAGAATTTGTTGGTAAGTCTACAAAAACAGACAACTCGTAAGATCTTGGCGTAAATAAGATAATATTAAAATGTATATAAATAAAACAAGGTAGAAGGCCCTTCTGAACCCTGTAAAGCATCTTCGGTATTCCATAAAAGGAGGAGGATTTATTGATCGCCCTGATTTTAGAGGCAACAACCACCTCTGAAACGTCGGTAAACATCTACAGGACTACACGGTTCAACAACCCAGTAGGCACCATTTTTAATGTCTGGGACACTGGTGTTCGTCATTGAATCAGCCTAGGTCTGCTAGTAGACTGAGACGGAAAGAGACGGATACATTTTCGTAATGGAGTTTCGAATATTACGCTGTATTAAATTCTTTACATTTAATTTATAGGTACTGAGCAGTTATTCTTTAATGAAACAATTCTACTCTGAAGAAGTAGGTTGTAAGTCCCTCCTAAATGTTATTAACAGCCTAAAAGAGCGCATTTTTTCATAACAGAAGATCAAAACCGACATATGTTCTGGACTGCCGTGGATAATAGAGGTTTACTATCCTGTAAACAACTGCAGGTGATTGTCGTCATGCACGATTGTTGCGTTCCTGTGAACAGCCGCGTATAATGGAAACGCGTAATTTTGGAAACGTATAAAAATCACTATTTTGATGTTAAACTTGGGTCAGAACTCTTATTATGCTAAGCTTTATCATCTACAGCGGAGGTTCCCAAACTTTTATACCATTCGACCCCCTTAAAACTTTTCATAAATTTCACGCCCCCCTTCCAGAACAAGTGCAAGCAAACAGAGTTGATATAAAATTTAGCTATGAGTATGCAGCACTGTAAGTCAACTAAACTGCCTCAACCAAGCAAAGGATGTTAAAAATATTTCTCCATATTTCGTTAAAAAAAGTTTTTCATACAAAAAACCCCCCCCCCCCAGAAAACCACTCGCGCCCCCCACCAGGGGCGCGCGCCCCACACTTTGGGAACCTCTGATCTACAGCATAATCACTGATAAGAATCGAGAAGTTTTGTCACAGGTAATAAGATTTAAAATTTGGCTGCAAGTAGAATATTGATACAATACTTTTATTTTCCGTCGTTTACACAAGCTTATTGTTAAAATCATATAAAATCATATAACTGTCTGCCATTCAATAACAACGGACACGCACCTCATACACAACCCGATATAGGCACCCAGGCGCGTCTCCAAAAATAAAATCGAAGAAGCCTGGAGATGTAGTAAAAACGAGTAAAAACAAAAACAATATAAGCAGAGCAACAGATACACCAGATTTTAATTTTAATTTTGATAGACCTGACGATGATAAGATTGTATATCGAAACATGTCGTCAATTTTAAAATGTAACAATTTTATGTGAAATTTTATATGATTTTATATGATTTTAACAATAAGCTTGTGTAAACGACGGAAAATAAAAGTATTGTATTGAAACACAAGCATGATGCAATTAAGATATAAGTAGAATATTGATGCTTCTCACAATACTGAAATAAACCACGGATATGTGAATACGCGGACAGCGAAGACTCATGTAACAAGAGTCCCTGGAGGCCTACTGTCTAGTGATGTTAACAGGTTGGCTTCCAAATGGGACAAAAACTGTTATAGTACACTCCGATTGTTAGTGTTTAACGGTCAAGAGATGTGGATTGTACAACCCTGCCCAAGCTACTAGATCAATTTACTGTTCACTTTCCTAATTCTCGGTTAGGAAAGTATACTCACACATATTGTACTTTATACACAAAGTTCGTGTAAAAATGGGGTTGACACGCCACATAAAAATGTAACATAAGTGGTCTGTCGATAGAAGCTGATAGTGTGCACTGGTTCAATTGTAGGCTTGCATGCTGCCACAACCAGCCCTATAACAATCTATTCTGTGCTGATGATCTGTCTGTCCGTCCACTACATACAATACTACTGTCACGTAAAGCATCGTGTACCCCAGGGACAGAATTTAATTCATTTTCAAACTACAGTGAGCTATGAAGATGGCTACCTTCTGCATTGTTGTGCCGTGTAGAATGGTAGAATTTTTGCCGAATTTTTAACTGTAAGTTCGGGCGGCTTCAATGTATGGTGCAAGGAAAACCAGGAATACGTAAACAGCAGCCTTGAATTCGTACTTGTGAGCTCGAAATGCGCTTTGGAACTTCCCAAGCGAAGTTCGCTATCACGTTAGTGCAACTTTACTTTCTGCACAAAGAGTGGGCAATAATCTAAGATAAACAAAAAGGGAAGTATCCATGCGGAAAGTTGCTCGACTCAGTAGGCATTTGGCGATAATCGTTGTTCGAGTCCTCAAGAAATAAACCACAAGTTGGGGAACGAATAGAACCCAAAAAACCATAGCTTGAACTCCGCACAGTAAAATCCTTCTGGAGAAGGCAGAAGTTTCTAAAATGGTGAAGAAATTCCTCGCCTTTTACATAGCCCGACAGTTTATTATCGTATTCACTAGATCTTTCCAATGGACCATAGTTTGAGCCAGATCAACTTAACTTCACATACTCAGTCCGTTTAAATCCTCCTAAATAAACCTGGATCTCTCAAGTGTTCCCTTCTGGAGTTTTGACCTATACTTTATAAAAATTTCATCTCCACATTCATGCTACATGTTCCGCCCATATAATTTTCCCCTATTTGATTACCTTAACCTCCTAATATCTGGTGAATGGTAAAAATTACGGGCAACTTGAATCATGCAACATTCAGCGTCCTATCAAATTTATACCGTAGGTTACTTCCCCGTGGTCAAGAAGAACACTAACCTCCTCGTAATGCACAGTCAAGAATGAGTGGAGCTATATCTCAATTCCCCCATACGTCAATATAGCGTGGTACTTAATAAACACCAGGTTATTTTAGTTTCTATAAAAGCACCAGGAGCCAAGATAAAGTCAGCCACATTCATGGCTAGAAAGCAAGTGTTTGTTTCCAGACAGCAATTGGAATTTTTCTCTACTCCACCACAGCTTCCAGTCTGTCTCTGAGACCATCCAGCCTCCTGTCCGATTGCTACCGAAGTTAATTAAACGGGTGTATCTACTGCCGTAATTAAAACAGTAGTATTGTGGTCTCTTACCTTCAAGGAGGAACGTGGATTACAAGTGTTTGCAAATAAATGTGCTGAGGAGGATATTTGGACCAATGAAATAAGTGAAGAATTTAGAATATTACATAACAAGGAGCTGCGTGAAGTCACCTAGCACAGTGAGGATAGCGAAATCTAGGAGAATCTCATGACCCGGACAGTTAGCACGTATGCGAGGCAAGGGGTGCATACAGAATTTTGGTAGGGAATTCTTCTAGAAAACGAACACTGGGCAGACCAAGAAGGAGATGGGAGGATGACATCAAGATGTATCTTAGGGAGGCGGGCTGTGAGAATGACAAATGGATGGAGCTGGCTCAGGATCGTGGCCGGTGGCGGGATTTGGTGTTGTCAGTGTTGAATCTGCGAGTTCTGCTACCAGGGAGTTAGTTAGTTTAGAATTATCAATACATTTTCGCTCCCTATATGTCTTTATGGTTACTGCCTAATTAAAGCACAGTTAGAGATTTACCTTGTAAAATCATCACAAACATTTACTTATCTGTATTTTAATACGACTATTTGATTTTTCAGAGTTGATATTTAAGTTATAGACTCTGTAAACTACATCTGTTACTTTCCGATCTTACGTGAATTGACTTATGTGATTAGTGTAGTAAAAATGGCTACTAAATTGGCTCTTTTCCAGTTATTATAAAATCAAGGAGTTTGTGCGTTTGTTATTCTTGTTATCAAGAGACTGCAAAAGCTATTTTTTGGCTATTATCGCATTATCGATCATTCCCTTTATAATGTCTCAGGAAATAGGTCTATGCGAATATGCTGACAGAAATATTTTAAATTATGCGAACAACATCGGATTAAAAATCTTTCAAATCAAATAGAAAAAGCCATAAGCATACGCGCGTGTATTTATCCACAATGCCACAGAGCGCAATTTATCAGAATACACCCCAAGTCACATGCTAAAAATAGGCATAACAAGCTAGCGACAAGGAAACAAAGAAAATGCTGATTAAAACTCTTTTCAAAAGTAAATACAAAACTTTAAATAATGAATATTCAAAATACTGATAATGACTTACCACATAACATTGTAGCTTCTCCCTTTTGTGATTTAAAAACAGTGAAGTCTGCCATGATGTTTGCGGACGACATTTTCGAGGAAACAAAGCGGCGCTCTGCAAACATAGAAATAGTAATAATAATAAATTGTAACTAAACGACTAAAAATATCTGGAATAAATGCCAAAAAAGCGTTCAACAGATTTTCTACAAAAGACAGTCGTACTAGGAACATCACACATAATAAGGAAAGTGCTACAATCAGAAATTTGAAGCCTGAGTGGTGAGGTTCACTGTTGGTTCAAGAGGAGAAATACAAGGAAAAGAAAGTAGGCCCCCCCCCCCCCATCCTGTTTTCTTCCATGACGGGATAGGGTTAAGTGGCAGGTTCTTATGAACACCATGAAGAAATTTCGGGGCCTGTAAGATGAAGGAATTTCTTGACCATCTGAGCGATTATCGGATTATCAAGAAGACGTTTGATAATGGACTTAAGTAATTATTTAACTACTTAAACTTAATAATCTTCCTGTTGCCAGCACACAGACAAATTCATGGCGAAAAAGGTCAACAGTCTCACTGGGCTTCACGAAAGCACTGTTGACGATAACAAGACCAGTCCTGTGAAACAGTTCCTGATAGCAGACAATTTCTGCTCAACAGACTGACCACCTACATTCGTACTTACTCAGCAATAACATATCTGACACAGCACACCAGATGTCCGCTTCACAGTACCCTTTCCTAGTATCGACTAGAGCTGTCGATTTATTGGTTCGTAGGACAGGCGTAATTCAGTGACGAACATACGATTGAGTAATTTTGTACAGTAAATTGGCAAGGACTGGAAATTAAATAGTGCTAATATATTTTAAATGGCTATCACGAAGTTAGCGTTGAAAAGACTGAGGAAAAGCGTGAGAACGAATGATACAGTGCCCTGATTGGAGAGCTGTGGTGTTGTCAGCAAAACACTTTGTGGGAACGATTAAGTCTTGGATAGCCAATTGCGTTATTTTGTTATTTATTTTTTCGGATAGGAAGCAGAATACATCACAGTTAAATTGTGAACCACACAAAGGAAGATTTGTTTTAAAGTTAAAAATATATTTATGTATATCACTGTGTTCTAAGAATGCCTAAAAATTTTGTGACATAATTTATTATACCCTACAAGTCTAACTATGTATTTAAGGTTACGTTTTGTACAATTGTGCATAATGGAAGGTATCGAGTTACAATGCTGAACGAACATTTTTCAAGTATGTAATCGAAGAAAGAAAGTAATTATTTGCTCGCTTCAAGGTCTAGTTTTGCGAATTGCACATAGCAATTATTCACATGGTCAGGAAATGTGTTATGAAACAAGACTGTTCATTACAATCTCCACATAAGTTCATGATTATGCTCTAACCTAAACAAAACCAATTAACCTCACACTGCAGTCCGCGTTTCCAACAATCAGTTTATTATAGGTTTCCAATTTATACTCATTTCTTACATTAGGTCTCTTCTAACAGAACTTTTAAGAAACGTCTTACAACACACGTTGTTTCTTTTCAATGTGTTGAATTTTAAGCCCATTTTCCCTTTCGTTATTCAATATCGTTAACAACATTACGGTATATTGTAATAATTTAAAAGGCAATTTAATTAAATTTTATTGATTTATAGTTTATTTAACGACGTTATCAGTAGCTCAGACTCTACAGCTTCGAATAAGAGAATGATAATTAATAATTAATTGTAATTAAGGTTTCTTATTTACGCGTAATTAATTCACAGCAGCACGTCATGCATCATGGAACAAACTTCAGTCCCGAACATCTATGACACGACTAACATCAACATCAGAAAGACAATTCAGTTCACACACGTTCTCTTTACAACTATGTAGGCGAAAAGTACGAAACTATTTTACGTAAATTCCATTTGTTTTGGTCCAATTTCATACGTTTCATTTTACAGAAGCTATGCCTCGGTCATTCCTCATCAAGACGCTACGTGCAGTAGAGTCACCGCCTCCCGCGCCGCCTCCAAATTACAGTCCTCCGCCTTCCCAGCCGCCTCCGTCACCACACAGTACTTCGGCGTCGCCACCGCGTTGTGGCGCCGACAAGCACAGCAGCGCCTTCTCTCTTGTATCGCCCCGCGAAGCCAGGGTAAAGGAAGCCGCAGCGACAGTCAGAGGTAAGACAACATGAGAGTGTCATCCGGACCGAGAATTTAAGCTGTGTACCCCTCAATCCGTTACACTTCCTCGTAATTATCTAAAAAGTTCCTTTCGACCTTGTGATCCATTTTACATGTTGAAGAAGTTTCGTCTGCTTCTGGCTCGGAAGTAACACTTCTTTGTATCGTATAACAGAAACCATGCTGCAAGAAATTAATCTATATCCCGACAAAGGACAACAGTTGCCTAGCCCTTGATGGCACTGAAGTATCTGCCTAGTAAAGTGAATGATCACATACTAACACGTTCTGCAGAATAAATAATAGTCCAACCACATAAGCACGTTTTCAAACCTGGATTCTACTTTTCTCAACTGATAAAAGGGGAAAAGAGGGCAGAAAACCTGTCTCTTGGGCCCTTTGGGGGCCTGAAATTTTATAATTTACACAAAGAACAAAGTCTACAAGAAAATTTTTTCACATTGCAATTTTCATTTCATCCTGTTACCCTGCAACTGTAATTTGTCTGATAAAACCAAAAATATTTTTTTGCAGGTGGAGGAGCGCTATTATGCGGGGGCCCACTGAGCCCACTAGTACCGGTGGCCTACCCCCCGTACCTGTGGCCTCCATTACCGGGGCTCTTCCTGCCATATTCCCCGCTCAATCTGCATCGACCACTAGAAGCAGTGTCCCCAGAAAGTGCGGGTTCTGTGGACAGAGGGCACACCCCTGAAAAGGCTAAACTAGGTGAGTACACAGCTACTTTCCTAAACACATAACGTACTTTAAGAAACATCGCAATTTCTTATCGGTGTTTCTGTCGCCTACACTTACTAAATTGTAGAAATTCTTATCGGGAATATTTTTATGTAATATAGGGTTCCGGTATTAAAGCCATTGGTGCATCTTAGTTATTGCGTCATTAGATGCATATTCCATTCCTATCTTAACACAGTGACAACACGTTTGAAAAGAAGACTGCAGACCGGTATTATCAGTAGGCTACTTTGTATGCTTTCATTAAATCACTAATTATGTTAAATGAATTGAAGCAACTGGGGTGACTAGCTCAACTGATCGACCGTTCTGTAAATCCATTGTTCTCAAAATTAAAATTAGGCATCTTCATTATTACGAACACCGATACATCACGCGCACGCCTTGTTTAACGTATACTGTATATGATCGAAGAATTGACTCTACCTTCAAACAGAAGTAGTCATCTACCTAGGCGCACAGCAGTTTCAATACTAAGACAGGCAGCATTAATGTCAGTATTTGTCGGGGAAGGTTGATAAAACCCACGTAACTTTCAATCAGGATAATTAGTATGAGCGTCGAGATATGATTAAAAACGTCCCGAATACGTTACATTAGATGTTATGTTTCACTATTAACTCAACGAACTAGGAATTATGAAGGATAAAAGACAAATATATAAAAACAAATCTGCATATTTAATAGAACAACGCAAAATGGGATGTAGCACGGTGTAGTCTGGTAGAAACCGACATACGATTCAGACGTGCTTACTGCCACAAGACGATCACCGCCCTTATGATGAGCAGTAAAACACCTCTGATTCATCGGTCCATTTCTACCAGATTACACGGTGCTACATCCCGGAAGGCACCGTGAGAACTTGAACTCACACCAGGCAAAGCGCACGGTGACGAACGCTACAGTCACATATTTGTACTGCGCAGCTGAAGACGATTTGCCTCTGAACCTCTGCACGAAGCCACGTCGGCCGCTGGGGATATGGTCGCCGGCCAGCCTGTGCGAGCAGGAGCTCAAAGAGGAAGACGACCAGTCGCAAATGACACCCGGCAGTCGCGTGCACCAGCAGGGAGAGGGGCGCTGTAGCAGCAGCAGCTGGGACTCTGATCCGCATCCCGCCGTCAGGCCTCCAGCACAGACCACAACCACCTCCTCCGAGAGAACCTTCCAGGTAGGGCTTGAAACAAACATCCCATCAACTTTCTTCGTGGTGTTTTTCAGTATCTCCCGCCTACTACCACATTTTTATACGTTCTTTGCACGATCCTGTCGCATAACAGCGATAACGTCTGTCCTCCGCGTGTTTCAGTATACAGAGAACTTGACGTTTTGGGTAAAATTTTACAAAACGTCACAGTCTAGTGATACGTACTCCTGCTTTGTATTCGAGAGATCCCAGGTTAAAATATCAGCCCGGAGATTCGTCGTGACCGATATCTTTGTGGCTTTCCCCAGTCCCTCCAGGGAAACGCAGTGATAGTAGATTAAATTAGGGCACTACCATTTACTTCCATTTTTTTACAATTAATTATTCATTACTTCAAATCGTCTTGACAATTGCCACAGGTCTGGGCTACTGTCAGCGTCGTTAAATGAACCACAGATATGTAGATAAATATGCCTAAATCAATATAACTTGGTTTAAAATTCATATGCCTAATGAACATAAGCTACATTAAACATTACTGGTCGGATTTCATTTGAATTCATATCACGGTAACGTCTTCGATTACGAGGATACCATGTGCGGTGGGTGAATGCGTGTTCTTTTGGAAGTAGCAGACCTATACGGTTTGAAGACCAGCCAAGGACTAATATTCTTTGTTTTTCCTCAGTATCGGTTAGAGAAAATCCGGAAAGTGTCTCAAAGTAACCCGCGACCACTTCCTTTCGCCGCAATTCTGATTCATTATTCTTGATTCCATTTCGTGATTAGTAATTATACTATAACATATGATGTAGTGTTAATCACGCGGTATTTGATATGTGACCGAAAAAATGTAACATAAGCGTATAATTTTATCCTACAAAACTAACATCTTAAGTGATAATTATTATTTACAAGAACTTTCTGATTAAATCTGAATGTTTGTGACGATGGTGTATTAATAAAATAATACATTTCTTAGACATTATATATCACATTAATTTAATTTCGGAGACTGGATTCTGTCTCTATCTTAACGTAAAACATACCTGGAGACGGAAACATACCCAGTCTCCGAAACGTCGTGCCTGATAAAAATTTGTCTTTGTCACATTCGGTGAAAATAATTACTTTATATGAGGACCAAAATTATCGTTATATCATTTAAAATATAGTGGTAATTAAAAATGACAACGCATCTTTAAGATGTAAATTAAATTTATTCTACGCCTTTACACTAGTTTCATAACAGTATGCAGTGTCATTAAAGCTACTAAGTAGACCGTGAATGACATGTCCGTTTTATTTAGAAACTGCTACTGAATTACAGACATAACCGCCATGTAGCAGCGTTTTACATCGCGGTTACGCTGTGTAAATCCATTTTCCAAAACTTCTTTTTATTATTTTTAATCTAAGACGATCGACAAAGTAAAAATTACATATTATAACGTTCCATCGTCAGAAACCTTCAGATCTCGACCAAGAATTTAGTAACCTACCTAATTATTATTTGAACTTTAATATTTGACAACGAATTGATTCATGGATTATAATATGGTATGCTATCTTATTATAAACTTTTTTTGTTTCTTATGACGTAGATCTGGCGAAGAAATCGCACAAGTTTCTATTACGTAACTTGAACTCCGTCACCACAGAAAAAATTAAGGCATATTATTTAATCTACTTATTTAAGTATTTACAGTAATCGAAAAAACAAATTAGTGGTTAGTACACGTTATATATGCTCCGTAATAAACAATTTCTCTTATTTGTTTCTTAAGTTATGCTTATTCTAATTAGTGACATAGGAAGTAGAGTGAACCTGTCAATGTACATCAGACATCAGTAGAAATGTCAAAATTATCTTTACGTTCTACACAGTAGACACGGTAAAAATCAAAAGTCACGAGTTTTTGCTTAGAAATGCACAACTTAAATCTAACACGACAAATGATAAACGCAGAAAGAGCACCCAAGGGCGACCAGTTAGGTCTGATAAGATATTTATGTTTTAGAAATAATTACAGGACAACAATTGTTACGTAATAAAGCAGGAGCTATGTCACGAGTGGTTAAGGGAACACAAAAAAGTTTTCGCTATACGCAACTTCTCCCTGTAAATTTCGCCAGAATTTGAAGTTCCACCTAACACAGAGTTAATAATACTTACCACATCCTTCATAGCTAAGGTAGGTTACAGACATCACACCAGTCACGTGGGTGAAAACAAACGTGTATAGGTCTTCATGTGAAGGAGCCATTAATTTTGTACGATTTTAATTCTAACTGGAATAAATCTACAAATTTTAGTAAAACTCTCTAGTATCAAATGTATTGAAAATCCATCCAGCCTTTCTCGAGTTTTTTAACACATAAGGACATACAGAAGAATTTAAACGGCCGCTCTGTAAGGCTCCAAATGCGCCTAGGATATGTCAAAAAAAATATAGGCCTGCATGTCACTAAACCCACTTCAGATGTATTCCACGTGATACAACCTATTTTTAACTTAGTTCAGGGAAGAGTAATTTACACCCGAAATTTAATATTTCTGCTAATTACAGTGCCTGTGAAAATATTATTTGTGTGTGTGTAATCACTGCATTAGTTCTGCAAACAACGTTTTCATCTACATCAAATTAACATCAACGTTAAATTAGAACCAAACGTGTAGGTCTATACGCCTACTCCACATTGGAGTATGGTCGTTTATTCTCATTATGTGTAATGGATTTTGTCTATTACTGCCGTTTTTACCCTAGCTAATACAGGCCTACTTGCATATGGTGAAGTTCAAGGGCACTGTACGAAAGTATAATGGTTTCTGTTTTTTAGTCTACAGAAAAATAAAAACCTGGGGAAACAAAGTTTAGTTCGGAAGCGTGGGTCGTTGCCAGGCGATGCCATATGAAAACCTAAGAGTGCTTGAACATCAGTACTCTAGGGCAGTGGTTTTCAACCTGGTACTTTTGGGGTATAAAGTTGAAGAGAAAGTATATCTGGGGGTACGCGAACAAAAAAGGTTGAATACCACTGCTCTAGGGGACCTGTATCGTATTTGGCGCGAGAAATTGATGTCATCAACTGTCACGGTGTATACTGTAGCCTGCCTCTCGTTTTGTATGAGTTGTGTACACGAAGGTTGAAGCAGGCAATCAAAGGCAATCATAAGCAAATCATCTTTATCTTTCTTCTGTCTACCAACATGAATATGGGTTAACAAATTTCTGGTTTGCCTATAAAATCTAGACCGAATGTTCATACTTCAACATTTCAAAGAGCTCTGTTGTCTGAAAAAATACAGAAGCGTCAAATACGTTTCTGTCTGTGGAACGTTCTATCAGAAGACACTAACAGGAGGAGATCCTGCAAGCACAGGACAGATAAGAAGTGTTCTCGATCGTTCTTTTTATACAATCCGTTAATTACAAACATAGACCAGAGCCTTATAAGTATCATAATTCGTCATATAAAATTAATCTTGAGTTTTTATTTGTGGTTTATTTAACGACGCTGGCAGTATCTCAGACTAACAGACAGTGAGGCATCTAATGACAATATGATTAATGGCGAATTAATTCGAAAGCGGTACATTTCCTAACTTACAGGTTTTGCGGACAGAATCAAGGAATAACTTGCAATGAAATGTTATTATAAATTTTCAGTATGTAGAAATTTTTAAGAAGGAAGCCGTAGTTTATTTGAAAGTCGTATTTCCTCCTGGAGGGAATAATAAAAATCACGGAACACCTCGAGAAGGATAGTCCGTTAACTTTCCCGAACGCACAACACAGCCTCTCCAACGCCAGCATCGAACCTCACCTTACCGTGGTGCAACAAGTTCTTTTATGAATAAGATTCTATCGATCAGATAAATGTGGCATAAAAATAAACGATTATGATCTAATTCTGGTGTAAAAGATGGAAAACCTAATACGTGAGCTTCAAGTGAGTTCAGAATTATCTCTAATATTTTGATTTAACATGTTAAGAATCACGAGTAACCAGTGCAGTTTATTAAAAAATCACATCCATTAACAAACTAAACTGTTATTTAACTTAACACTTCTCTGGTATTCGAACTTGAAGAGTCAACATTAACAGAAATGCCAGCCATCAAAAATAATTTGTAGGCCGAACGCCTCGCGTCGCGTGTTTGCATAATAAGAACTGACTGCAGTGGTTTCATACTTCAGTGCCTCCGCATCCCCAAATAATTAATCTTCTACTGGGTTACTGGCAACTTGTTCGGTTGCTTGCAGTACAGTCCTATGCTTGTATCGGAAATAAGAAACAATTCATTTGGCGTTTTCATTGCTGTCCGGGCCAAGAAACTGAAGTTTGTGGCAACATTTGAATACGCCATCGCCCTGTTCACGAACCACTGTGGTTGTATCCTTGTGATCGGGAGATCCTCCCAAGACCGGCAGATCCTTACGGTTCGTCCCTAAATGCTTATTGAAGCAATACTAATCGAAATGTGGACAACACTGGAGAGTCAGAGTAATGTGAACGTTTTTTATAGCGTTGTTACAAGGGACGGAAGGACACTCAAACTCATTTAAGACGTCACCGCTTTACAGATTTGTAAATACATTACAAATTAATTTGAAAAATGTCTGCGGTCTACGACCGCCTGTGAAATGCTCCTTTCACAATCTTTTAACTTGGTATGTTTCACAGATTTGACGGAGATCCAAATTACAGAGAAGTAAGAAAGTGAAGAGAAAAAAAAAGATAAAATTTTCTGGATATTCAAAATTATTTTTAAACCCACCTTCTATCGAAATGAAATCCTAGGAAGACAAATGCATATAATTATGTGTCCTGTTGCCAGACTAACGAAGTTTACCAATCACAGACGTTTACGACTCCTGTCTATACCGATGTTCTGTAAGATAAATCAGACGTACCGCAAAATATTCTCTTAATTCGTGGCATATTTCTAACGGGCATGGATTTTTAAAGACTAATAATATGTTTCGTCTGTCAAAACGAACTAGGGAGAATGTAGGTGGTAGAAATCGTGTTCTGAGCGTGTCTCACGCCTTGAGAATAATACAGGCCTATGTCACATCCACTGTATCGAACGACTTCATACTGCTAAATAATAGAGACTGATTACGTCATCCATTAGCACGAAAAGCGAACATGATCGCAGCAAAAGACAAGAACGCGTTGCATACGCATATAGACGCACGCACAGACATACAGTTACTCAATACACACACAGTACTAAACTATTTAAGCATATTCAGTGCTAATGTACGATACATATTTACATATGCTACAGTCAATTACAATTTTTAAAATTTACTTAGACTGTCACATTTTGCAAAGTATGCGTAATAGGCTTTAAAAGAGAAGGCGACCGCATGAACTTTGCTGCCGCTCATAAAACATACAAGTACCCTCCATGTCTCGCAGGTGTCTCCCAGACCGAAAGAGCAGAATGCTATGGTGACAGGGGTTCGAGATATGAATACATTCGACAAAGCATTGTTAAATAGCGAAATAAACGAAGTGGTCTGGTCCGCCTTGAACAACGGCAACTTGTCCGACACTCGTCATTTTCAGCATTCCAGCGAGTTCTTTCGCATGTCTGAGAGCGAAGCTGCAACTTCTCGGATCCATCAAACGTTTCCGTAGAAGGTAATTAATATTGTCCGAATCACGATTACTTGGCGTGTCAACACATGAGTAGTATTTTAGCTAGGCCAATTACTGCTTGGCTTATGTAACGGGACGACAAAGCGGGTATTAGCAATGAGGGGATTATGTAGTGTAGTGTAGTCGCTTCGCGTTGCTCATACTGATGGTAGAACCGAACAGAGCATGCGCTGAGCCTGTCATATAACTCTACCTCCCGACTTCCCTAGTTTATGAAGCCAACATAAATGACGCGGACGACAACATTCTCGCTTCGCCTGAAGGAAGTACCCTGATCGAATCCCTCCAAAGACAGACTATCCAACTGCAACTTCTCACATTTCCCTCCCGACAAATGCTGGTATGGTATCCTAAAATAGACAAGTTCATTTATCTCGCAATCATAAACACACACAAACATCCTGTCATTAGGTTAGGGAAAAACAATCCTGTTTTTTTTTCATATGAGGACCGCTAACAAACAGCATCACGTCTTATTTTATTATCTACAGATCTGACATTTCTATATATGTTTCATGTTTTAATTGGAACAAATATCAATACTACGGTCTGAAAATCAGGCCTGTTTGACACAATTTGGTGAAGTGGTGTTAACGAAAGCCTAGACAGAAAATAATACAAGTATTAAATTGTACTTTCACTGAAACCGGTGTTTTGTGTCCCTTGTAAAATCATAAAATTAGTAGGTTGGTTAGACTAACTTCCTGTAGCAGAGTATTACAATGTTCACAAAAGCACGCCACTGAGCTACAAGTCTGCCAGATCAATAAATTTATTTGATATAAACATACTTACGTATTTTGAGTTTAGTATTCCACTTCATGTGCCAAAGGATTAAGGTAAATTTCAATATTATCTCCTATCTATGTCCACGTCCCTCAGGTGATCACCTCCCTTCAGGTTTTCTGACCAAAACGTTGTACACACTTCTCATCTCTCCCATGTTGTCATAAATTATTAAAAACAATAAATATATTTTATTAGTCGTCACATCATTGTTCCTCAGTGTTCCAGTAAAGAAATTTTCTATTTCAGAGAGTAACATAAACTGAGAATATATGACTATATTTATGAAGGAAATTATTTATCTTGACTAATAAATGTACCTGCCGAATGAAACCGAAAATTATTTGTTACGATCGTAATAAAAAAAGCAAGAGCTGAATTTCACGCGATCAACACGCACTTATCTGTTAAACAATAATGCAGTGGATGGCTGGCATAAAAATAGATAGACTTTCCAAGTACAGACTGACAAGTAATGTGGAGATGGATGTGTATCTTTCGGTCTAACATCAAACACAGCATATCAGTATTCAGCTAATAATTACAATAGCAGGTAGCATACACAACGATTTGACCTACTTCAGAACGATAAACAACTGAAAGTAATACTAACAATAATGCAGTAGCGTAACTTGGCTGTGATGTATCTCATTAAACCAGTTCGCGGTTACTTTAAACGCACTACTGACGTTAATTTTTCCCAGGCAATTATTATTAAAGTTTAATATGATTATGCTCTTAAACAGAGAAGACTTGAATCGTACTAAATATTCTACAGTCCTCTTAACTGAACTTTTAATGTCCCTTATGATGAGGGTTTATCAAAACGACGATGGTACGATTATGATAATATTACTTATTACTTCTTAGCAACGAAGGGTAGTGATTGTGTGGACTAAATTTTTCCTGTTAAACTGGAATAGCCCAGATAGTTTCTGAGACGTAATTACTCAGTAAAAGCATAACTGTTTGGATGTGGTGTAATTACAGGAACAGACGATTTGTATATGAGTAATGCTCTAAAACATTTTAGCAAACAAGTAAATTTATAATGTCATACAATGCAATATGTCTACTGTTGAGTAACTCTGTTATAACAGTTCATGAACTCAGTAACAGCTCCTAATAATAAAAAAAGCATCTGAAAATATTGGAACAAAAATATTGAATAATCTCTCTTTACTTGATTTATTTTCCCCTTTCACTTACGCAAATAACGCTTTATCGTACAGTTACTTTAATAGCAATTATGAAACATTCGGTTTATACGATGTTCCATAACGTTATATCAGCTGTAGAAGCTGTTTAATGTATGGCAATACTGGAGAATAAACATGTCTCCATTTTCAGGGCTCGGAAATGTTAAGTTTATAGAGTCAGAGGAAAGTTACGCACTACCGCGAAGATGGAGACAGTATATTTCTCCGAAATGTTCGAATGCACCTATGAATCTATACGGCATCACAACACAGACAAACAACAAAATTCTTAACGGTGTGAGAATCTTAGATCACACTGCGTACACCAGCCCTGAAAATTCGCACTATCTGCAACATTGTCTTGTATTTTAAGCAAGTTCTTCCTGTAATATAATAATAGTCTGGCGGCCGTGACCCATGTATGTGAGCTTTAATTATTAGCATTGTCCCAGTCAAGCTGGTTTGGTAATTATTAACGCGTGCACGATGGGCGGAAATGAAAAGTCGTCGAGAGGAAATGCAGGTCACCACATATCCCACCGCGATTGTTACATTAGTGCCAAAGGAAATAAGGAACTGACCCGCAGACCTTATCGTCATACGCCGTTCAAGTTTAAAAAACGTCGCTCCACTCCCTTACAGCATTCTACCCAAGTCAAAACCCTTATTAATTTAATCCAAGATGTGTCGAACTTCTGCCAGTCAACACGGCGGTACACCACAAAAGATAGCGATCTTAAAATCAAATTACATTGACGAAAACATCAAGGATGTGGAAGACAGTGGAGAACAGTTTGCCTGACTTCTGACGTAATGAGTCTCTCGTGTGACTTCTACTCAGTCATCGCCTAGTGACGTGTGCCTTACAGCTGTTATTTTACAAGAAGGGAATTTGGTTGGCACACGGTCATTACACCAATATATCCGAGTTCAATATTCAGACAACAGTACGCGTAAATTTGTTTTGCGATGGTCTAGATTTCCTTGCTGTTCTCCGAATTCCAATGTGATTCACTATAGTTACTTATCTTCTTAGTCAGATTCGTTCAATAACGTGTATCATGCTTATTACATACTAGCTGAAGTGTCCTTTATTTAAAGGGATTCTCATTTCACCGATCTGTGAAGCCTCGTAATAAAATACTGTAACTTTCTCTTGGCCTATGAATTGATACAATTTCACAGTCCACACTTGTGAATGCGAATGATGAGACACAAGATGGCAAGCGACTCAACCGAATTGCAAACAAAAGAGAATGGCTTGGCGCCAACTTTGTGCTTCCTTTATCAAGCACTTATTAAGTGTTAATTGGTCCGGAAAGCAACACACGTTTATGACAGTTACAACAATGGCGGTTCATTAACAGATACACGACAATGTACAGTAACCTGGTTGTAGTATACAGGATAGGTGTAATAGTTGATGCACTATAGACTGGGTTACTGGGCTATTAATACGTCTGAGCTGGTTCATCACTCACGAGTCTACGATTGGGTATAATGCTTATGGCGTAGACCTGTCCCCAGTCATATAAACACCTCTATACTAACATTAATAATTTACCCGGAGTGTTTACAGACTCTCGTATTGCGTCATTATACTATTAGGTTATGATATGCATTGTGTATTGTTTCACGTAAATCTGACAATACACGACATTTCAGATTATTTGTTAATATTATATTTCAGAATTTGTTCACATTGTTTTTATTTTTAATATTAGTGGCGACAGTTGTGATCGAAATCGGGATTTCTAGACCAATGAGGTATCTACTAATGACAAAACTAATTTTGCCAGTAAGCCTGTATGACAAACGATCACCAGGAGATGGGATTAGAGTGTATGGTAAATATTTCTCAGATAATGGGAATGTTCAACATAATGTTAGTTTGTCCACAGTGATGTTAGTAAATCACTAAACTGGCGATATAGTCCATAGTGTATAACAGGGGTCTGTAAACTTTTCATTACCGCGGGCTACATTGGATATTCATATTCATACACAAAAGAAATAATAATTTTGAGGACAGTAAAAGAAACTGTCTTTATTTAACTTAAATATCTTATATTCACTTGAAAACCTTTAAAAGATGTGTTTCTTCACGCAACTTTGTTTACTGTGAAGACATTGTTAGCTTTCAAACAATTTTGATTTCAAGTAATTGGCACTTTTATAAAATGTAAGCTATTAATACCGCAGTAATGTAGGTATTTTGTTAAATTTCGTATGGTTTTGGCAAAATATCAACGTGCCTTTGCATAATAACGCGATTTTAACGTTATAGGCTTGCACACACATTTGTTTTCATTAAAATATCTTTTTCTATTGTTTTATAAATTTTTTTACAATTAAACGTTCAGTCTGAATAGGCAGTTACTGATGCAACCTCCTTTTTCGGGTTTGCACCTTTGGTCCAACAAAGATATTCTATTAAACACGGCATTTATTAACATTTCGGAGCTTACGTCAGAAGTGAAAACACAAACTTGTCCCGTCTGGGGGGAGGGGGAGGGGGGGGAAGCAAACGCATTCGACGTCGCGTGATTCGGACCAAGAGTCAACTTCTGCTGTAACAATTTACATTGCTCACAACAAACAAATCTTTTCATTCGCCCGAATTCGGGCCTCTTGAGACAAATTAGATTTCACATCAAAACGCTTCCAGCGTAACCTCAGGCTCATGTACGTAAGGTGTAACGGCCTTGTTCCTGCTGTTGCAGTGTAAGCAATGCGGGAAGTCGTTCAAGCGGTCCTCCACTCTGTCCACACACCTGCTGATCCACTCGGACACGCGACCGTACCCCTGCCAGTTCTGCGGCAAGCGCTTCCACCAGAAGTCGGACATGAAGAAGCACACATATATCCACACCGGTGAGTCATTGTTTTTGTTTTGTGGCTAATCGCTATCTTCTGGGATGTTCAAGCACACATATATCCACACCGGTGAGTAACTACGCTTCTCTCAAGCACGAATGTTTAAAGTGGAAGGATCTATTATGACCGATGGCGGTCTTCTGGTGGAGCTATGCAGTCATACCATCACGTCGGAAGAACAGTCTTCGGGTGGTAAAGATCCTAGTAACATCTACTTTCTCCCTCCTGCGGACTTAATCACTTTACGCCTACCCGAATCGCATTTTTGACTGAAGCGGGAAGTCAGCGTATGGCAGGACCTGCAAGTTACGTTGATGAAACTGAGGTGTGAGGGTCTAAAGTGGATTAAAATAGCACAGAAGCGGGATACTCTGAGCAATGATCTGGTCCTTCGTTCCATAAAATAAGGGAATTTCTCCATCATATGAACACCCACTAACTGTTTAAGAAAAATCCTCGTAGGTAAGTTGAAATATGGCTTACAGTTCGAATAGAAGAAACAAGAAATCCGCACAAAAAAGTAATATAAAAAAGAAGTCAGAAAGACTGATGGAGATGAGATAAAGATTCAAATGTATTTTACAGAAATATATTAAAGAGATTCATATTGGACTGATATGACTCAGGATTATTATTTTGTGACAGGGTCCTGCGATTCTCTTGTTAAATTTTGATACCAGGGAGTTGGTTTCGCCGAAAAATAAAATAAAGTTACATAAGACGTTCAAAAACACATTACAACTTTAATATTATCCAATTTAGCATCTATATAGTCGTAAAATTGGAGCTCAGCCGACGGTTATGTAACACACAGGAAAGAAATCATTAGAACAGCAACACGGCATAGTGAAAAAACAGGAAATGTGTAATTTCTGTACAAACAAATCGTTCTAAATTTAAAAAAAACATAAATCATAACCAATCAATGTATATATCAAACCTGCCACAAGAAACGTTTAAGTAATAAATAGCAGCAGGAAAAATAATAACAATAATTCGGCTTAAATGCCTTATTATTCGAAAGAAAATAAATTATCTTACACGAAATATTATATACACTGAAATCAAACATTTTGTAAGTCTCTCGGAAAACTGCTTTAGTGTGATTTCGGTTTCAATATCAACTTTCTTCAATGTCTGTCAAATACTGTGGCTCAAACTATAAGTTCATTCTCCCTAAGTAATAACCATATTTAAACACCCCTCCACCTCACACAATGGCGCCGTGGCTTAGTTGGTTAAAGCGCCTGTCTAGTAAACAGGAGATCGAGGGTTCGAATCCCTCCGGTGCCTATTATAATTTCCATTGATTAATTTTATTAAGTTAATTTATTCTAAAGTACTGTGAACTTTACTGGTCCGTGTTTTGATTGAGATGATACGTATAAAATATTATAACTCAGTCGAAAAAATAATTTTTTTAACGTTGCTCAATAAACAAGAGAAGAATTTTGCGTTGAAAAGTTTGTAATGATGACTACGATGGTGTTTTAGGATGAATGGCGAAGAAAGAGACCGCGGACTATTTTGATATAGTATTCATAAATTTCACACGGCGCAACAACTCAGAAAACAGTCGCCGTGTGAATATCCTTATTATAAGTAAGGATTGTTAAAATACACAACCTCGAAATACCATTATTACACGTAAAAATTTGAAGCTTACAATGTCTAAATAGTACTAAAAATGAAGGCAGCAGGGACTCGAGAGTAGGGTTCAGGAGAGAAAAACCGTTGAAGTTGAATTGCTTTTCATGAGAACAACACCGAGTACAGCCTTTATAACACTAAATTATTGACGTGTCCTAGATAGCCAGCCCTTCTTAAATTAATTTATATCTCTCAAATGTTTGTCTTTCTTCCTACTGTTTGTTTGAAGCTTATTAATTCTGTATTGAAAGTGTTAGACACAAAAAATAAAAAGATTTCAAAAATGTTACGGAACTTAATGGGATAAAATATTTTATATCCTTTGATTTTTTATACCACTAAATATTTACAATAACGAATAACTTTTTATATAAAGTGCTCTCTCTGTACACGTACGTAGCATGGAAATTCCAAAAATCACAGGCGCAACTGGATAAAATATACTGAAATGTTTTTTTACTTATTTATTAGTATTTAGGTCGTTTACTATCCCACGATCAAGTAAAGACCGCCTACCTTTTGCACACATAGATGCTCTGAACTCAATAAATATTAGAAACAATTCTTTTGCATGCATCTAGTGAATTTTGAAACCTACCGCATTAATACTGGATGAGGTTGGCATACGAAATATAAATGATCAGACTGCCTAATGCGCACATTAATGTACACAATATTCAATAAACGGATAATCGATTTAGTTAGTTGACATAAAATCCACATTCACCACATTCATGCACTCACATGAAGCTAACCTAGTTAAAATGTTGAAGTACTTGCGTATATCACCTCGCCTGTCAACTAATGCAAGAAATATACAAAGTATAACAGACATAATCAACGAACTGCATTATGCAGTCCTCCTTGAGATAAGAATATAGTGAATAAATTCCCAGCATTTACTGATTCCAAAGGTTCATCACCATATTCGCAACGACATACAATTGGTTCTTATGACAAACGAGATAAATCCGTGCCTTTACACATTATATTTTAAGATTCAGTCTAATATTATCCTCCCATACATGCCTAGATCTTCCAAGTGGACTCTTCTATTACCAGTTTCTGACTAAAATTGTGTACGCGTTTGTCAAGTCCTTCATGCGTATTATATAAATCGTCTATCTCATTCACCTTAATCCCAAGACACTAATTATATGCGGTAAGGGTACGGGTATAGTTTAGAAACTTATTAAATATATAAGGAATTAAACAGTTCTTAAACAGCAAATTTTATTACTTTACTAATGTCCTCATTTATCAATGCCACTTGACAACGATTGGCACCACTGACCCTATTAGCAAAGGCAAAATTCTTGCAAACGTGCCGGAATTGTTACAACATATGTAAATTTCTTAAAATGTTTTCCTTCTTGTGCGTTCTTCAGCTATCCTAAAATATATTTCATCCGTTATTATTCTTCTAACAAAGCTCCCTCGCCATTCAACTACCGTTTGAGTGCTGTTAAAAATCTAAATTATGTGTCATTTACAATTTTTAATGGTCAACTAAAACATCCACATTTCTTCTGAAATGCGTGCATTTTACGTTAATTATCATTATCTAAATAGAATTAAAAGAACTGTGGTTAAAATAAAAAGAACTGATTTATTAATCGACGCAAACACTCTTATCGTGGATTTCCAAGTCCAGTCAGTAAAGCATACAGCTGGTACTATTACCCCTGTAATCTTTACAACCCCCTCGCTAGTATATCGACGCCCGCTCCACACAAGAGCTGACAATCTAGAGGTGGGAAGGAAATGTGCGTCTACTCCCACGAAAGCAACGAATAATTTATAAGCCTCACAGCCGTCATAAGCTAGTCTTTTCGTCTCTCCCTTACGCCCACAGAGGGTGAATTGTGTGATTGCCGTGCTTTGCGAACCCTCGTCTGACGATGCAGCAAACCCGATACAAGAAAGATGACAATAAGGAATTATTACACAGGCCACTGACAACTTCACAACCTTTGCAGTCCACTGCTGATCCGGGCGGATTTGAAGAAGAAGAAGAAGAAAAAGAAAGAAAGAAAGAGTTATTATATTCCGCATACACAACGTATTATACAACGATGGTAAATTGTGTGTGACATAACGTATTAAAAAGATTCTGAATGTTTTATTCCACCGAGATTTTATTGCGGAGCAAAAACAAATCATAATGAGAAATTAAAATATAATTGTCACATACTTTGTATTACACTGAATGCCAATTCTAAAGTCCCTGTGCAGCACATTCAGTGTTCTAGACCAGTGGTATTCAACCTTTTTTGTTCGCGTACCCCGAGATATAATTTCTCTTCAACTTTGTACCCCCAAAGTTGTTGGTGTATAATTCAAGTTATACATAGTATATAATCTACATCTAAAATAAATTAAATAAATTACATTACTGATTATTCAGTATTTATCATAATTTTTTTTTTTAAAATTTCACTTACCCGCTAAGATGTCTTCGCGTACCCCAGGTTGAATACCACTGTTCTAGACGGCCTCTTATTAGGACGATTCCAAATTAATAGTTTGCTAGCGTTCATGTTTCTCCCATGTGCGCTATATACCACACTCAGGAGAACCACTACGTGAATCATTAAGGTCAAAACAAAAATTGAGGGTCTATAAGAACAGGGTGCTCAGAAGAATATTTGAACCTAAGAGGGATTTAGAAAATGCATAATCAGATGCTTCATGATTTGTACTCTACACCAAACATCAACAGGATGATCAACTGAAGATGAGCGGAGCAAACAGCGAGCTTAAGAGAGATAAGAATTGCGCGCAGAATATTAACTGGGAACTCCTAAAGGGACGAAAGTACTTGGAAAACTAAAAGTAGATGGGAAGATAATACTAAAATGTATCTAAATAATTTAGGTAGGAGGGTGTGGACTGGATCAGGACAGGGACCTATTGGCATAATTTCTGAAAATGATAATTTATAACTTAGGTTCATGAAAGTCAGGTAATTTCTTTACTAGCTGAGTTTCTTAATGACTGTTTTATGAAATTAGTACCAAATGGGTTGTTAAAATTATGAAGTTCACCATTACGAAATTCCAGTCACCAGATCCTTCATGTCTAAAGTTCAAGAATTTGCTACGGCACTCTGAAACAACTTCCAAGTTTTGCTATTTTCTCATGGTAAGAGAACACGTTCTACAGCAACATAATTAAATATACAAAATTATAGTTTTATATAGAACCTACAGTAAAAATTGGCAGCATGTAAAACAGAAGTAAAGACGAAAAATTCAAGAACTGATGTAATCACATTCATTCATTCCTCTCCTCAAATACAAAAGAATAATGAGTTGGCTGTGATTAATTTCATTCCAATTATTCACGATTTATGTGGAATTGTTGTATTCGGCCAGCATGATTGACGACGCACGTGTTTGTATGTGCGTTTTCTTGGTCTGCCTCGTTAGTCTAAACATTTCTATGACAGCTTTAAAGAGATTCGTGTCACATTAAACGCGTGTTGTTAGTCTCGTTTCATACTGTAATGCGACAGTGCGTCAAAAGCACCAATTAATCGTTAAGACTCGTGCTTATAGATTTAAACTCGAAGGACGAGAATGCAACATTTAATATACAGATCCAAACTGAAGTGAAGGAATAAGTCAAATATTTATCAATAGTAATCCTACGTAAAAACCTCAAAACGAATTGAAATAAAGTTCTGAGCGACGACCCTGGTACGCTGCCTATAAAGTTAGCTTCATATGAGGAGGTGGAACGTTCTTGTTAACCGTGTTAGCCCGGCTAACATTTTGAAAAATTAAAAATTAAAAATCTTCTGTCATACTTCCATGATTAAGCGGCACTCCATACACTGACACACAGCAGAACCGATCAAGTAAAGTTTATCGTTAGCCAGCTGGCAGTCAGCTTATTAAACTTCATAAAAGAAATTAGCATGTCCTTACATAATATACAACTGATACATGAATTATTATAATGTAACAACGAATTAAGCACAGTGATACCACAGAAGTCAGAAAGTGGGTCAGCGTTTTGTTGTCTTCGGACATTTCATTGCATAACGTGAAGCTTGCATATCAAATAGGTTACTGCAGTTAGTAAACTGGTGAAACACTTATCCTTACTTGCACGATATTTTTATAGCAGGTCAGAACGTCTTGCTTCTTTAAAGAAGGGAATCGATTTACAGAACAGCCGTTACTCAAACCAACTGTGAAGATGAAGACGATATTTTCCTCCGAAACGTTGTTAAACCACCTGCAACATTAAACTGCGTCATATGACGATTATCGAAAATTAAAATAACCGAAAATCGAATTCATATTAAAAATCGTTAAAAGTGTTACCATCATTTCAAGAATTTTATTTTCCGAAATGCTGCCCAAAAAGTGTAAACTTAAATGTAAACAAAATTGTAAATGTACCTGATGTCTTATGGGTGTGAAAACTTGTCTTTACATCAGGGGAAGCAAATGCATTGAGGACGTCAGAAGATACGGTGCAGAGGAGAATAAGCGGCTTGTAATTAAGACAGAAAAATGAATAACGAAGATCTTCACAATTTGTATTTTTAAGAAGTATTTATTATAGTGATCACGGATGAAACAGATGAGAAATTCATACAAAATGTTGGTTATAAAACAGTAAGAGTAGAGGCCACTTGGAAGACTTAAGACATAAATGATAGAATCTTAAAGAAGTACGTGATATATGGTCCTAGGTCAGGATAGGATCCAGTGGCTGGCTTTTGTGAAAACGGTAACGAAACCTCAGGTTCCTCAAAAAACGCAACAATTTTTGACTAGCTAAGCAACTACTGGCTTCTCAAGAATGCCTCTACTCCATTCAATTATTTTTGTCACCATACTGAAACTCGGGACCTTGTATTGAATGAGAGTTGTCGCCATTTGTCAAGCTCACATGACCATCTTACAATGACAGGAGCTTTAGTTACGAAATTTCACTAATATCCGACAGGTGTTGTCGATTACATTGGCGCTCGTTCTTTGGAGATGTAGGTCAGAGGGTTCCTAAGATACAACAGAAATACTTCGGAACCTCTAATAAAAGGAAACAGTTAGAGGACTCTAATACCAACTAGCATTAACTAACAGACAGAGAGACAGTAGGGCAATTAGGTTCATCGGTGGCGTTGAGATTTACGTATCGAAACTAAAGCATCTAGAAAATAGAAAACAGTGCGTGTCCCTAACCAATATATCATCTTCCGTCTTTATTGACACCCGTGCGGAATGGCCAGACTCAGTTAAGCTGCTTTCACGTGGCACATACGGCTTTAAAAGCACTGTTATGGTTCATCGGAATCGGAATAAAGAGGGAAAATGTGAGGGAGGGATAAGTATAATGACCAACCTGAGATTGCAAGAATTCAATAACCTTTTTTATAGACTTCTTTAATGATGAGACCGACTAAAATGTTTCCATCAATCATGTCACATTCCTTTTACGGCAATAGAATATGACTTGATACAATGAAGTAACACCGCATTAATATTTGTACTAAAAGGGGAAACATAACATGGCCATATTTCATCCACTTTTTTATAGGTCAATAATGACACACATGATAGTCACTTTCCTCCAAAAGTTTTCAAACAAGTTCCGATCGCTGATAAAACACAAAACACATTATGCGACTAGAATAATAGAACACAGACTTATCTAATGTAGATTTCGCTTACAACGATCTGTGATATAAACAGACAATCGAAGTAATCAAGGATCAGAATTACTGTTCGTGGGAAAATTTTGTACACATTTCTCATCTCATCATTCCCGAATGTGCTACATGTTCAGCCATCAGACCTTTCTGAATTTATCACGCTAGTAATATTAGGTGAAGCGTAAACGATTAACCCGATAAATACTTCCTTAACGTCTACAGAAAATTGGTGAAGAACTTCATTACATTTTACCGAATAGTATATGTGGGTAATTCCTTGACTGAGAGACTCAGCTCCATGGAAATTATAACACGTAAAATTGAGATTTCTCAGTTCTGACGGCGATGAGTCTGAAGATGGCTGTATTCTGGTAGAAGCTTATCAACGTTTCAGATGCAGCAAGTACCTCTGAAATTGTTATCTAAAACCGTTCTCTTGGACTTGGACAAAATAACAATTTTCCTTATTAAAGTTCAAAATCGTCAGAAACCTTCAGACTTCGACTGCAACATTTCCCAAACCCTTCCTTCAGCAACAGAAGATGACAGATATGCTCACTGGGATTACAGTCGTGGTTTGCGGCAATTTGTCGTCTTGTTGAGTCTTCTATCTAATTACCATGTTCGACATTAATTGACGTCGTATTGCGTCCAGCCATTAGCTGCATGGCGTTTCAAGTCCGGCATTTATAGATTGATCCAATAGCTTGCATTATCTAGATTGTTGCCTCGTCCAAGGGCTGAAGTGATTCTACGTACTAGTGTATATTTTAGAAACACACATGTAGCCACGGACTGGCTGCAGCCACAATTAACTAAGCGAAAAGTACGATCGATCAGAATTAGAGTGAACTTAAACGACTATGCAACGTTTTCTGCTCTGTTATAGCCCGCACACTTATGAAGATTGCCACGGAATCAGAGTATACATTGTAGAAAATAAATTATATAGTCTCTGTTTTAAATGGAAATTTAGTTACTAACGATTAGTTTAAAATGAAAACGTATTAAAGTAACCGTGCTGTAAATGATGTAAGCTACTGCATTCGTCAGAGGCGATTTCATTATTGATTAGCAGACAGCCAGCAGTATTACTGCACGGGAATTCGACAAATACATTTTTTATCCCAAAGCTTTCCATGCGCCTGCTCATTCGATAAGTATCTTTGAACATTAAACAAAATATTATCATCACTAAACCAAACAACCTCATGAACACGAAACCAGGACAGTTTTTCGAGGTTGTGGCCTTTGATCCTGAAATCTCCTCGCTGAAACAAACAACTTTTGTCTTGGCGTCGTACTTAGTTTCCCAGCTACAGGAATCGCTCTCATCAGGCCTCGAGCTCAAGACACTTTTCGGAATATTGACCCTCGTATGTTATTTTCATGATATCCAGGAATAAGCATGCCAAGTTTGATCCGTATTAGTCCATCCCTTCTCGAGCTATAAACGAACATAAACATAGACCCATAATTCTCAACATTACATATTATAATTAGACTGTAATTCACGGACGCCTTACAACATTCATATTCAGTTTCTAACATGCCATATCGCCTAATAATCTACAACTCTGACGAATACTGCATTGCCTTCGAATAACATGCACAGTACTCGTATATGTCCTTCACGTCTGATTAAAGTCTAAAAAACTACGAGTACTTTTATCCTTGTCACTGCATATATAAACGTTATTTACTATTTCGGGGCATTTTCTTCGAAAGTGAAATATAATTTGTGTATATACATTTTATTTAAAGCCAACATTTTCATATGAATGTATTTTTCGTCAGCATACCTTACTACAAATGTATTAATTTTAACATAACACTCCAATATATTTAATTCAATATTATTGTTCTTTGTCACACATTAATAATTGTTATATTTGCATAACATTAATTTAAATTCCTTATGTTACGAACTAGTCACAATTATATGACGGTTCATATGACATGTGTTTTATAACTTAAAATGTATCGCATATTATATTTCACTGTATGACGCTGTTGGAACAACTGCAGCAGACACAAATAAATCAAATTACAGTAAATAACACAAAGTAATTCTTCATCTATAACTAAGAAAAGCCTGATTTATGTGAAACTAATATGATTCCGTCAATTTCTGCGTATTTAGAAACCTGAAGATAACTTTATGAAAGTCTAAATATGTAGTTTTTCTATCTCAAACTTTACAAAAACATACGAAAATTTTGCACATTTGGTACAAAGGATTTTACTGCTGTTGTGTTTAGATGGTTGTTATTTCCTGGTATCGCATTACAATCGCATTTAATTAAAATGTTATGATAAATTTTCTTCCCCAAAGTTTCTCAACATGGCAGTCGTCTGACACTTGAGACTGCCCTATGTTCTAGCCGGCAATCTTCAATGAAAATTAATAAAGGAAGACTTCACCCTTGTTTATTGGAATTATAATATAAACTAAAACAATGCTTTTGTAAACTCAAAAAATAAAAGTTGGAATTATAATATAAACTAAAACAATGCTCTTGTGAACTCAGAAAAAATAAAAGTTATATGCCTGAAGAACAGATAAACTCTGGTAATAATTTACTTGTATTATTTGAGGTTTTCACAGAGGTGAGTATGAAGATTTCTGTCTTCTGGGTTGTTGCGCCGTGTAGTCTGGTCGATGTTTACCAACGTTTCAGAGGTCATACTGCCTCCGTCATCAGGGCGATTCATCTACCATAATACACAGCGCAACAACCCAGAAGACAGAAATCTTCATACTCACCGCTGTGAAAACCTCAAATCTTACAATGTGAAGAAAATATTTACACTGTTTGTCCTGCTTCGGGTATATTTTACTTCATTTTACATCAGTACAATTGTGGGTGGAAGATAATAAATTACGAAAGAATATGCCCATATGTCTTTCGAGTTTCCACTAAGAATAGATCTGCATAAGATATCTGCACTACTTACGTCCAACTGAGATACATGCCAGTACTTATGTAACATGCAGAACTACCTAATGAGCTTTAGAAATACCACGCACATGAATTAAACTGTAGATTCCATCATCGGTGTATTCCTTTGGGGACAAAGGGCTCTGAAAGCTTCAACTGAGTAACTCGTCGTTGATATTTCAACCCATTACACAATATGTAATGACCAAATGTTAAATATGCCCTAGACATTAGCAACAAACAACCTCGAATAAAGCAAATCACTAACGTCACCTCTTCCAAAGAGGAAATATCCAATAAACCAAGAGCACGAATCAGCATTAACATGATCGTTATCAACTGCATTATACCAGAATTACACTGAAGTTGTAATAATTGCTAGAGCCATTTGTGCAACACACATCCACCCTATTGTCTCCCCACTACAGAGTAAAGAAATGAGAACGATGAATTGTTAATGAGGCCGTGTGGTATGGAAACACCGAAGCACTGCCGTATCGTGTTCGTAAGAAAACCCTTGACTGTTACCTTCAGGGTGGAAAAGCTCCTCTTAGATGAGTACCAGGTACCATAGCCTGCAACAGAATGTAGTTTCCTCCCACTTCATAAATCTAGACCAGAAACGTCAAACTCGAAACTCTCTTCGATGTTTTACGCGGCTCGACTCAGTTCTCAAATTAACAGGATGTGAATCTCCAGATACCGAAATTCTAATAAACTGTAATTTTAAAATGCATGTGTGCCGCTGTTTTATGTTTTGAAATGAAGTGGAAACGTGTTTAAATTAAATTCACATTTGGGTGTGTGCGCACTCGCGCTTGTGGGAGAATACAGGACATAAAATACATCTTAACCTTGAACCTGGAATTAATTAGTACATATAGGTGGTTATGGTTTTTCCGCCCATGTAACAATCACCTCTTTTTAAGCACCCTCAGTAGAGTTTCACACGCCCATTCTGGAGGAACTGATTTCCTGAGTCCACGTCGGGTAGGCCGAAGTCAATAAATCTAAGTATGCCACGCAACATCTCCATTTAATTTCCGTTATGACAGTACTTTGAGGAGAAATTCCAAGTGTCTGTGACTTCGTACAGGGTTCTAAGGTAACAGTAGTTTTTTATGAATAAGACTCCGATACAAATTACGAAATTACCAAGCAGACAGACTGTTTCTGCATGGTGATGCATACTGCAGAGCATAATAAATAGAATAACATCCTTCTTTGCCTCATATTTATAGATGTTTGGGTCGATTTATTGATCAGTAATTATTGTCGAAGCTGTATAAAGCGTGGGCGTTATGTAATGTAGAATGATTAGGCCCATAAACGGACAATTCAAAACAATGGGTGGAAGTGACAGTTGTAGATGATCTACTGGTTGTCGAGTAGATACATAGAAAGATATAAAGGTTTCAGAGAAATATGCTGTTTCCATCTTCAGAGCTTCAACTGGGCGTCAAAAACGAGGAGAAATACATCGTAATCATCACCACTGTTAGAGCCGATAATGTCAGGAAGTAATCGTTGTCTAACGAACTAACCCTGATAACAGAATCCGAAGTATGAACATCAAAATGGCGAAGCTTGCCTCTGTTACATTTCATCCAACTCACAACCTCGAAACTTATTTCCTTTTGGTTAACCTGAATGTTATTTATCCAACTTCTCTTTACTCCAAGTGATACCTTTGCAAGAGGATTCCCTTCTAAAAGGCTGTATACGTTTCTCATACCCTGATTTGAGCTACATGCATTAACCATCTTAAATTCCAGACCTCACTACCTGAAATCGTAAAAACGATTAATCGCCCTGATGATGGAGGCAGTAAACACTTCCGAAACGTCGGTTAACTCCTACCGAACTACAATGCACAACATCCCGGAAGACAGCCATCATGAATATAGTGCATTTTTAATGTTGTAAAAATACACCCATCACTGCTTCAACCAGACCAATGCGAGAATGCTACCACGAGCCAGCAGGTTGGGTCAAGTCCCTTATTCTTTCCAGTTGGGTCGAGCTGAGAGTGAAAATTGATTCTCGATATCGTCCACATGACGCTAACGATCGTCTCTGCATGGCAGCTTGTCCAATGATGAATGCAGCCACTATGACGAGTGCTCTGCCATTTCTAGCCAGACATTCCCCTCTTCATCGTTACTTCATTTCCTCCCCCCTCCCCCCCCGTTTGTCTACAGGGCCTACGTGTGTGTGTGTGAATAAACACTTAAAAACTTATTTCAATGGAGTGTCGTTTAAGCAAACAGATTTGTGTAATTACGTGCCAACTGCCAAGAGCATAGCACAAAGAACTCGCCAAACAAGAACTTAAGCAAACTACAATTTGCGACATTCTGTCAAAGGTAGATAAAGGAAAACAGTTTGCAAAAAGGAAAAAAAAAATCTCTAAGTTGAAAGTAATTCAACGTATTCAACGACGTAGCGAGCACAATCCATGTAACTTGAAAATCGCGTAGTCGGAAAACTTTGGTGAATTTCCTCTTCCGGATAAGGTTTTGATCATCCACAAGACATCATGCAAATTTCTCATCAAACACATTTTGCGAGAATACGATAAATGTAAGGCCACGGTGGTCTAGCGGTTAGAACGCTGGCCTTGTAATCTTGGGGTCTCGGGTTCGATTCCCGGCGGTGCCCGAATTTATAACTTGTGTTGGGCAAGGCCGTGGTCTAGGCAACCGGAGTTTTCCTCCGGGGGCTTCCCCGGTTTCTCCGTGGCATCCCAACAATTACTCCATTCACACACAGAAGAAGGCAATGGCAAACCACTTCTGGATCATCTGCCAAGAACGTATATGAACAGGTCCCAGTCCGAGAAAAGGATGGAAGGATCCTGTTCATATGGACCTGTCGTCAGACAGAACACTAAATAAATAATACGATAAATGTAACCCACTTCACAAATTTAAATTGTAAGAAAAGCAGCAGCAGAAGAATAAGAAGATAATGATGAATTATCATATCTACTGTATGGATTCTATAAAATTTGGTCACGAAGATTATGTCACAATAAATCTTCGTGGTCACAGCAGTTTCTTCGTACTTTTTTGCACTATAATACTGTGATACTAAATAATTTGCTCATAAGCAGTTCAACTTAGACCCATTAAGTCATTAACACATCCCTAGAGGTATTTTACCAAGCCCTATAATACATACCGGTACTTAAATATACATATGAGTACTTCACATGAAGTTTTATACCTCGCTGTGAAGTTAATATAAAAGTTTGTGACTTTCACATGTTAAACATTGTTTACTATACACGTGCTAAATTTCCTGAACCCCACAGAAGTCAGAATAGATTTGCAGAAATCATTTTTGTGTCACGAGTTCTGATGACCTAAACGAAATAACCATGTATTTTACTTCAAGAGTTGCTACAAACAAGCTAACATTTCAAATCTTAAACAGCCACTCTTTACAAAATTACATTGAGTAGCTTCATGACCATTTATTAAAGTGATTTTAATTCTTGAAAATCAATCAAATTCGTGTAAAATACGCAGCCACGTTGCGATAATTACCGTCTAATCAATTTATTGGGTTATGAGTGTTTCGTAAACCCGGGTGCATTAATTTATAAACAGAACGACAATGCAATTTTCATGAAATACCTAGTCTTGCCCACATTAACTCTGATAACTACTTTCGAATCGACCGTTTTAGTCCAAAGGCAACAATTAACATTTTAAGCTGTTGAATTTGTTGCTGAATGAAAACGTTAATGATACGCCTTTTTTTCTATCAACCTTCCAGGAAACACGTCAAGGTCCCTACAAATTATTTAAAAGAAATTTAATTTTAATTTAAACCAAAGACATGAAACGCCGAAGAAGTTTAGTCAATGGTGATCGTTTAATATCTGGATGCTAAATTTTAATAAGACATACAGAACTCTCAGAAGCAGAAATTTTACATTGTAAATGAGCAACTCATAGCTGTAACAAATGAAAATTTCTGTATTTCACATGAGAATTGAAGTTTTCAAGGCAGTAAAAATTCCGACTGGTCTTTTGAACGATAGTGCACTCTTGTAGGTGGTTACCAA
>NW_019059662.1:993531-1003550 GCF_000696155.1 Zootermopsis nevadensis | reverse complement strand
CAATAAGATACTTTTCAACGTCTATACACAACTGAAAACTAAACACATCCGTACACCAGTCCAGAAAAGCGCCAAATTTGTGACACCCCTGCCAAGAGCTACATAAACAATCTTAGGTAATTTGTTTTCCTTACGACTTGTATGTTGTTCAACGGTTCCTCCAGCAAACAAAACCTGCTCGGCTTACGTCTCATCTGTTTAAAACGAAAGGAAATGAAAAAGAAATCGTAAGAACCTTTTAAAAATATTATAACAGACATGTAAGTTACGGAACTGACATGAAATCCATAAAACCTGCCATTTCTAGGCGCAAAGAAAAGCAATCTAACAAAAGCGTGGACAGGTTGGCTGCTGCCTCAACATACATTTATGTCCAGTGATGTACCGGTAAATATTTACACGCTATCATATTCCATATTACTAGTACCAATGCCACTATATTACGAGTTTCGAACAGTCTGTTCCTTTAATCGATTAAATGTTAGTATTTTATACATTCAATTTAAAGGCACAATATGAATGACCACGTACCTTCACAAGAATGCAATAATAATCCATAAAGATACTTAATAAATCTTTCTAAAACATAACAAACTTAAAATATTTAGAAATAACAGCAGGATATTAAACTAAAATTCCGCTTATATTTTATTTTAAATTCTAACTTTCCGTTTATATTCTACTTTAATTCTTAACTTTGCGACGACGCTTTATAAATTTACTCAGTTTGTAAATTTGTACAAGGTTACACGGCGCTACAACCCAGAAGATAGCCATCTTCGTATTCACAGCCGTGAGAACCTTAAATCCTAATCACACACTTTGTTCACAAATAAATGTCATTACACTTTATTTATGATTTTATCGTTTATTTGCTTCGACTTTCCACGCCCGCGTTCGTCCAGTGCTGATTCACCGAAACGTCATTTTCGACATACGAACCTCCGCGTTGAAAGAGTCATTATCGTACTTAGCAACTTTTCAAAACTGGTCAAGATAATGAAATATCATAAACCTACGATTTAATCATAAGCCAATTTCGTCTTCAGTGTAATATCCTTTATGCCGACAGGAAACGCGAGCATTAAAATCTAAGTGATTTCGAGAAGAGGCCTATCGGAGCATTTTTCCAATTCCGAGACAGTCCCAGACAACGAAAGATCGACACGGTTATTCGCTTCCGTTCTTGCCAAACGTGTTACTTGTAAATGAAATATTTTGCCCAACAACTGAATGTCCTTTGATAGAGAAATAAGACAAACGACTAATAAACGTAGCTTCCGTCTGTAACACGATTAATATTCAAACTGGAGTCACACCAAATATTGTAACGATACCGCTACACAAATCTGTTCGCGTCTTCTTAATATCCTCTTAAGCAATCTCTTTGACATTCACGAAAGAATGCTTATTGCAAAATATACATTAATTGACAATCAATCTGACAGCCCTTGAAAAACGTGGCCGGCCTCATGGGGGTGACGTATTGCCTTGATGGCGTTAGTTCAAGTTCAAGTGATGTGAAGGACTCGATGCCCGCATACTTTCATCTCAGCCTTCACAAAGAGTGAATCCAAACACACTTTAGCATCGCAACAAGAAATTAAATTGCTTCCACAGAAAGTACTATTTGTGAAGATAACCATCAGATCTGAAACGACATTGGCGTAATAACAACTCACATTGTAACAACATATCCTCAGGAGCAGAACGACTCAAACTCAATTCAATAAATGGCCACCTGTCAGTGACTATCCAAATAATGTTAAAGTGTCATATATTCATGATCTACTACATGAAGACCCAGCACAGCTAAAAGTCTTGCATTTATTAAAACACAGACTCAGTTGAGAATCTGTTTAGAACCATGCCTGAAAGTCCTGCACTTTATCTCGACTGTTTTCTGCGTCATTTCACGACCCAGAATGGAGTATTAAGTTGGCATTACGCCAAATTATTGATGTTAAAATTGCGTGAACAATAAATCGAGAACAATACAAAAGAAGAACGCAATTGTGACTTATTTGAGACAATGCGTGAGTTTATTTGAGGTAATAAAGAGCTGAAATCTCAATAAAAATTTATTTTATCTGGGTACACAGTAAAGGCCACGTGTTTTATTTCAATTATTATAAATTTAAGTATTATATTAGGGCATAATGGAATTTGTAAGTTTAAAAGTGTAACAATGAGAGTTACACTTCTACTAATGTCATGAAATGTGTTTAATTAACTTTTAAAAGTCCGGCGTGCCTTTAGGACAGCACTGGTAGCTATCCCTATTTGGCCCACCGCACACTTTAGAGACATGGTGAGCATCGCATTGTGTAACATGGCTTTGTGATAGTTGTTTTGGGTTCAAATCCATAAAAGCAACGTCAGTATACTCTAGAAGGCCGACCGTATAACCTTAATAAATTGTCTTGTCAAAAGGACCCCTTTCCTTTCTTCTAAAATATGTTTACACAGTCTCCCTTAACAGCTAACATTTAAAAGTGGAAACTGCAGTCTTATTTTCGGCTATGCTCTGTAACTTCACAAGGTTGTAAAGTGTTTTAATAAATTGATATGAAGGGGCACAACTGAAATACTGATTTAATACCGATAAATGGTACTGAATTTTTGTTAATCTAATGTTTTTTTTTTGGTGTGTTTTATTTAGGCACAATGTAGCGAAACTGTGGGATTTAAAAGCCATGTACTTTATAGGTAAATACGGAGCCTGCTGGAGACATCAGTATAATATGTCTGATTTTTAAAATCCGTTTCAAGCAGAACAATTTCGAAAACCGTAAATGAAATTAAACATTGATGAACCTTAAATATGAAAGTCTCCCTAAGTCACGATACTGCAAAGTCCTTGGAATTTGCATGTTGAAGAAAACCATACGCATACATTGTTAAAAGATTCGTATATAGCTGTCAGTTACAAGTGCGTTTAGTCACATGAACCTGATGAAATTTGCAAATAGAAGTATGGGTTTCAGTATGGATAATTTGCATTTCCCTGCTTTAAGTTTCTCTCGAATTGTAATGCTAGAAAAACAAATTCGATTTGTACTTATAAAAAGTTAGGATGTCTAGGTCTTAAAAGGTTAAAAAACCCTGATACAGGCGAAAACACCGAACCAATTATCAGTGGGTCACGAATTCATGAAGTTCCTTATAAAAATCGCCCAAATAATGTTTCTGTTAACACAAAGCAAAACCCGAAGTCAACGTTTATATGAATCATTTTAGTTTTCTTTGCACAAGCGATATTTATGTAAATATACGTTCCTTGTGTTTTTCTGTCTCGTTTAACAACTGCCTATCAACAACTACGACTAAGAAACAAACAAGGAACTTTAAAAAATATTGGAAAATGTAAACTAGCAGGCTTAAAATCTCTTTCTAAACTATCAGAATGTCCTACTTTAACATTATCGCTTACAAGACACAGTAACTAGAAATGGCGTGCTTAAATTGTTATGCGCAGACCATAACATGTTTTATTTCTGGCTAATGTCTCTTAATTTACAATTGCACTAAATTTTGTGTAATATAACTCAAATACTTTATCACCGTTAATACCGAAGACCCCTACCGGATGTGTTCCTCGACCATTCTCGATATATTACCAGTTATAAATAATAATAGATAGTATTCTGTAATGCTTCGACACTTCTTGAACTAATTAGATTCGTGGCATACATCATTCTGTTACATTTATTTGTGTTATGACTTGCATATGGGAAAACATAAATAAACTAATACTGGACCTATACACTTACTAGAATTATTACAAGTAGGTCACTTCCATAATAGCTCAAGATACGTAAAAAGCTCACCTTCACTGCTGTAAATTCCTGTTTTTAATATGATATCTGTTCATGTAACCACGATCTTTGAACAGAAAGGTTACACCGTTTCTAACGAATATGAATGGTACTTAGAAAATGATGCTTTCAATCCATAATCCCCAAATTATTAAATAATGAGGAAATATATTAAAGAATCTCGATAATGTGTTTCCCAGTCAAGACTAAAGTCGTAGTAGCGCAAAACTTCAGCCGAAATATATGCTATTTGTTTTGTTTTAGGTGAGAAGCCCCACAAATGTGTGGTATGCGGTAAAGCATTCAGCCAATCATCAAACCTCATCACACACATGAGGAAACATACGGGCTACAAGCCGTTCTCTTGTGGTCTCTGTGATAAGGCATTCCAGCGCAAAGTAGATCTACGGAGACACCGCGACACCCAGCATCCTTCCGCGTCATCGTCACAACATTACACGCACCCGGTCATCAGCAGCAGCTGAGTTCAGCGCTACTGCAGCCATCGGCTGGCATTCTCTCGCCTGAATTTGGATCCCGACTTAGATAGAAAAATATCAAGTTACGACTTATGGCCACTCTGAAAAGCACAGCATTGGTTCAGAATGAAAGTATATTCTGTTTTAACATTGCCGGAAATGGTAAGACTTCACATAAGTTAAACTAGTATTTATATATTTTGCATTTGAATACGTTCTGACGGAGAACGAGGACAGAGATGAGTAGTTCCTAAGTACAAAGTTTGAGAAATTGGTATTATTCTGCTATAAATATTGTTGTTAATCGGAATGTGTTTGACGAAAACGGCTAGAACTTTGAAGAAATAGTTTCAGAATTGAGCAGATTAGGGTCTACGGGCTGGTTGCGGATTTTGAACAGCCCACGAAAGAATCACATCTAAGGAACTGCATCGGAAAACTCGTTACTTGCCTTATAACTTTGGCGTAATAACTTACTGCTATGTTTCGGATTTGTTTTATGGTTCATCGGATGAGAATAGAAACTATTCACCGATCCTAAACTACCTGGACGTGACTCCGTCCACCTGATGCATTTTCTCTAATAATGTTGAAAATTTAGTGAACATAATTTCGACATATGCGCCCTACTTTTACAAATTAACATGCCTAAAGAAAAACAATGATTTCACACATTTAATTAGGGTCCCAATTTATTAAAGCATAAATAGGTAAACATGATCTGGAAAAATGTCTCTTGACTTTTTACATTTAAAACATTTTACTGCAGAGAAAGAATAATACGCCTATCAGTGTTAAATTTTATTCCAGAAAACAATTGAACACAATGTGTGCCTTCCAGCCATTCGTCATACAGGGACTAGACTGCCCTTTGTGAAAACAAAAGGGATCCTACAATTTGTATGCATTAAGCTGTCAGGATCATACACTTTCTGAGACAGGCTGGAACCAAAGAAAACTTGTGCTTGGTTGTAACAGAAGTGAAACACTTCTACTGACCAGTAACAAGTATTTTTTAACTGTGAGATTATTTAAAGAATATATCAGGTTATCGAAAACAAAAGCTCTGTTTAACAGAAGACTTCCTTTTCGGCTTCCTTCTTTTCTGTAAGTCGTGGTATAGAGAGACGTTGTTTACGATAAAATTTTAATTTATTCAAATTCTTCTAATAATAATATTTTATATAACTTTCGTCCATAATTTTAAAATATACACACATATCTTACAAAAGATGTGAAATGTAAGCATCTATATTGAGTCAATAATAATATTATGCGCCTTATCAAAGTTTTGAAGGTAAATGTTTGTTAAACAATAATTCGACGTTTAATAAACATCAAGCTCATTCACATACTGCTTAATCACCAACATATCTAGCCTCTGAAATATTTTACTGGTTGATAAACTTTCACTCGAAATGTCATCTGGACTGTGGGTTCGGTTCCACTGTAGTTTTGACAAACCTACTCACCTTCTTCGAGAACTCCTGAACGTACAACAGGAAGCATATGGTATCACCAACAAAGAATAGGCTGTCTTACAAGTGTTCCTTATTCACGTCAACAACAGTGCAGTGACTTTTCTTAAATATAACTTCACGACGTCTTCAAAAAGGACAGGTCAACAGTATGATACTATGGACAGTGTAAATTAAAGATTAATTCACTGTGGCAGAAGTAGAGAGAGAATTGACCGATAAGTTTCCGTCCAATATAGCTGTACAAAGGAATATCGCTTCGGTTGTCCAAAATAAACGTCCATTTTCACACTTCTGATTCGCGTCCGAGCCATCTGTAGTGTTCGACAATTTCGTATGCTCAAAGTGATTTTAGATAATAACGTTTACATATCCGTGGACGTGTCTTCTGTGTGGCTTCATTGACCATTCAGTGCTTTTAACAAATCGTCGAGCACAATATATCTACACACGGCCCGCTCTGATCGCCGCCATGTGCCCTACAGATTAATGCAGACCGGTATGATAGCGTTTGTAAACTGTTGCTGAGTTTTATATAGTATGAACAACGAAATCCTTATATCGCACTCCGTTTCATGCAGCAGAACACTGGGCGTAAATTAATTCTAAGACATTCTAAAATATTAATTAAACATATTTTCATCATGTACAAGTACTATTTTTCACGGTCTAGCGAATAACAATTTATATGTCTGTCATTGTCCGTCATAGGATATAACTAACTAACTACACGGCTTAGGGTACTCGAAGGTTCATCACCGAATTAACCAAATCCCTCCACTGGTCCCTGTCCTGGGCCAGCTTAAACCCGCTGTTGCGTAACAATAACCTCGGATATAATTGGTTCAAGAATGATCCAAGACGCAACAATAAAATAACCTCGGACAGTAGGGCAAAAATGATACGTGTTGTGGTTTGAAGAACACGTTTGGAATATCTGTGTGCTGGGAAGACTACACTTTCTGAATGAAATTCTTCACGTTTCTGTTTACGCTTAGGCCTATTAGCTTCTTGCTTGTTAACTCAATAAGAGTCGGTAACGGTATCGACGGGGCCTTAATAGTATAAATCGCTTTGTCCGGACAGACGTCTTTGTTTCACATTTGTCTAAAGTAGCCGGAAAAGAAAACCAAAAACTAGTCCGTCCAAACATAGTCTATGTGACTTAAGTGTATCTGAGTGGCATGCAAAATGTAAATATATATATGCGAAATACACGCGTACTAGATGGATAAACAATTAAAATTAAATAGTAAATATTTCAATATTTCATTTAAATATAATAAAGTGGTTCGGGGTGAACAGTAAGTTATTAAGTAAATCGATTAACGTAGTTATTATGTTCATATTACCGTACTCATTTAGAAACGACACATAACCTCATAGCTCTTTTGAAAAAATCCACTTACAAACCCTGGTTATGTTAGGCCTATATTCCAAACAAATTTCTCTACTGTTCGTCAAACGTGACTTCATGATTCAGCCCAGAGTTTAATTCTTAAAGGACAATTCATATCTGTTGTAGACAATGGGCATATTCGTTAAGTGTTCGCCACATACAGAACTGGATTGTAAACAAGAAACTTGAAAACTGATAATACGCCGAAGCAGACTGACCAACTGAAAAACTCCAAATTCATAATTAAGTAACTAATTGCTATTGCTGCATATGTAGTCTAGTGTTAAGGCAGAAATTACTGTTATACAGGGCCCACCATTTCATTCCAAGAAATAAAATCACATTTTTTCTTCATTTCAACAAACATACATTATCTTATGAAATGACTTGAAATTTATTGTTTTGTATTCTTTCACTTCAACTTTACGTCTTGAAACATAACGATTCCTGCAAGTTCAATTACTTTTACGATCAAATTTTTACATCTGAAAGTAGTCAACTGAGTTTATTTTTTAACTTATTTGACAAAATTAAACATATACGAATTCGTAACGATCAGAAGTAGTAGGCAAAAATTATTTCGGTTTTATAAAGACATAAAAAGTAGAATAACAATACCAAGAACTGTCCAATATAAATTTAACGACATTTCGTAAATTACTTTCTCAACAGAGAACGGAATTTAATATAGGGTACAAATGATACTTTAAATTTGAATACAAATACTTTCATTTACATCAATAGGTCCATGCACTAAGCATTCAATAGGCCTACATTTAGACATGTTCCATTAATAAGGAAGCACGGATAAAATGAACAGGCCTACAAGCAAAGAGACGGAAAGGCTAATCGCTATAATATGAACTGCAATGTGATATCACATAAACGACTTACGATGTTACTACTGAAGTTAAAAATGTGCCGTATTTACTCTGTCCGTTTATATTTTCTAAATCCGTGAAGAAAACCTCCTAGCTCAAGGCTGGGAAATATCCGTATTAAAATTAGAAGAAACGTAAACCTATTTTCGTGTGAACCTGTCAAGGTTTACTCGTGGCCCTACGTCGCTTTTCATTTCAGTCACAGGATGAATTTCACTGCTGTTCTTTTTAATTTTCGTAGAATACCCTCGCTAACTGGTTTCTTGTGAATACTTAAATACATCGCGACTCATAACTATGCAAGCACACAGATTAGTTTCCGCGAAATTTATCACTCTGTTTGTTATCCACTTTAATAAGCTGTTTCGAACACTTTATGGCGTACGGAAGTCACTACTGACATGACTTTGGAATGGCAGGTCTATCTATGGTCTGATAAGAAAATTCTTACCTTGACTGCCCCTGAAATTTTGCCATACGTGGCAGTGACATTATGCAACAGTCTGTTCTGTTTCGACCGTATAACAAAAAAAGGCAGTTTTGATAACTATATCTTTTAGAAACAGTATTTTATAGAAAGCAAATTTTATAAACTTAAATATCATATTTTAAAGTCTCTTATTATAACTTACACTTGGCCTAGTATAAATATATTTTAACGTGAATTATTATGACTCATTTCTCAAGGAATCATCCTGTAACTGCTTACAAAATACGTTTATAACTTTCGCGGGTTTTGCAGTGTTTTTCCTATAGTCTAACTATAAATTATAATGCATGGAATGTTTCGGATGGACGAATTTATCGCTTGAGATATGAGAAGCCTAACTAAAATAAAATATTTCAAAATGACAAATAAAGCAAACAAAACTTTTATTTTACGTTGGTTAGTCTGCATTTTCACTTAACAGATATCTGTATATCTCATCAATGGGCTATATCCTACTTGTGCGCCTTAACTAACACTAACTAACACGCAAAGACAATATTGCAGAAGCTTCTATGTTGGTGTCATTTCAGGTGAAATTCTTAAAAAGATATTTTACGAAAGTAACGCCGATTATTTTTATTGTAAACTATAACTGCACAAATTACGATAGAACAAAAATTAACGGAGTGCAAGTATTTGTTGTAATACTTTTGTTGTGTACGTTTAACGAATTAAAATATTTACACTTTTACATTTTAAACGTATAAAAATAGGCGTATCACAGATTGAGATATTTTATCTCATAAATATTTGATTTAGATCCATGCAGACTACCTTCTAAAAGTTTGCATATAGTTCCGTCCTACTGTTAACTTGTGACATATAATTTTAAATAATCATATTATACATAAAGTCAGTTTAAATTATGAATTTTACCTGTATTTCCCGCCCTCTGCGAGAAAACTAGTGTTCCTACAAAAACTGAAGTACAGTTCTTAATTAGCAGTAAAGGCTTCATATAATATGATCCTAAACTGTTCAGCTTCCGTGCTGTGGCTATCTCTGAAATACTTTACGGACACCCGAATGTTCTAAGGGTCACCTACGCGTTGTTTAACACATCTGCATGTGATCTTTTACGAGTCAGAAAAATAAAATCTTCTGTGGCCTGAGTGTACACACCAGTACACCACACGCACAGTGGTTAACGATTAAACAAAAATATAAGAATAAGATGTATTTCTGCTACAAAATAATGTTCATAAATGTACGTTATGTTAGTGAGTATTGTTGACAAAGCTGAAAGGGAGACGTCTCAATGGTATTATCTGCGCGCGAATGCATACTACTGAGGTTTATAATAAGAATAAAAAGAAAAACCAATTTTATCGCAAAATTTTCGCGCAAATATCGCACCGATAATCTAGCATCAGAATGATTTAATACATGTGTCCTCCTTCCCTCTTTCTTTAAGTCCTAAAAGCTTCCAAGATTGAGAAGCCACAGTATTATTTTGTCAGATAATCTAACCAAT
>NW_019059662.1:956280-982122 GCF_000696155.1 Zootermopsis nevadensis | reverse complement strand
CCCCCCCCCCCCCAAGCAACTACCCATGCAACATCGTGCGTCAACATAAATAGTTTTATGAGTACGCGAACAGAGAACGCGTTTTGGCTTTGCCCGAGGTCCTCCTGAAACTAAGCCGTAAGAAGAAATCCTTGTGTAGATTTTAGTTTTCTATGAGGCATTACAGAAAAGCAACGACGATCGCGGGAACCTTGAACCCTATTCCGGACGCCAGCTGAGGCCGACAGTAGCATTACCGACACAGAGAAAGTTTGTCAGCTGGTTTCCTATATACTACACTATGTAGGCATTCTGGTATACATATCTCCTTCGATCATTCAGATTCCTTCCAGTGGGTCAAAATGTCCTCCATTACAAAATGCTTCCCTTTATCTTGGGATCTTCTAGCTGCTTTATCGTATTTTTAAATGTTTATAATTGCAGATCAGTATTGATCATCTATACAGCTTTTGCTTAAATAAGTTAAACAGAAATTAAAATCTCAATGGTGAGTACGGCGTATCAAATCTCGCCAGATATTTCTGTGGTTTTTTACCTAGGAAGTATCAAAATAATTCACTACATTTAAAAGTAATTTAAACATGTTTCTGCTGAAATAAGTTCTCTCCAAAAACGTTCGTAACCATTTACATCACTACGCGATATTTCAATCTGAAAATCACAACCAAAATTTTCGCCTCCGACAAAATAACTACGCATCAGATACGCGATCAATTCATATAAAATTTAGTAGGAATACCTCAAGGTAAAATTACCACTCAAAAACCTATATAAAAGTTGTCGAACAAAATAAGCAGAGGATGAGGATGTGGAGTGGATTCAACCGGCTCACAACAAGGTCCAGTAGCGGGCTCTTGTGAGCGCGGTAATAAACGTTAATGTCCATAACAGATAACAAATATCTTGATAAACTAGAGCTTTTCGAGAGATTCTGCTTCTTATAGTTAGTAGAAGTAGGCGTATTATTTTCGCTATTTATTAAACGAAAGCATTTAGAACGGAAACACACGTCATTACAGTAGAGCTCTAAAATCCTAGCTCATAATAGGCTAAATACATCACAGTAGACGATGTAGTGGCGTCGGTCAAGTGAGAGAAAGAGAGTAAAATCCGACATGTGGGATGCGAACAGCTTTATGACCAGCCTGTCTCAGTCACGAGCCCGCAGACGCGTGCCTTAATAACAAGGCAGCTAGCCTGTCGTATGCCGCTGGCAGCCAAGCAGGCGAGCTGCCAGTGAAGAGTTCTCGGATGGACCGACACAGAAAAAAGCAGCCAGCCACCTGGCCTCACCTGCCAACCGCCCCCTGACATACGTAACTACAGACTGTCTCGAAAACAACATCTATTTACTTAATTTGTCACTTGTGTTTACAGTATCACTCTTGTTTTCGTTGACATCAAGAGAGTTCTCATGGAACAAAACTTCCTCTCTATTCATTTTTTTTATTTATTCGCTACAAATGTTCACCGGTTTTTTCGCCATTTTCGTCACCACTACAAGATACTCTAAAACTGTTCTGGAAACAATGTAGCTTTATTTATTTATCTGAATCGGTTTCGCTGTAAAACATAACGTATCTTTTTGCCTTCCAAATCTAGAGATAAATTTTTTCGGTTCTGTCCAATACTGAAAATTAAACAACTCCAAGTGGCAGTGTCCGTTTTGAGAAACTAATAGTCTCAGCTGTTTAATAAATCCCCTTTTGTAAAACTCGAAGGTTCATTACCTGCTGAAGAGAATCCGCCAAATGGAGTGTATACTAATCCAGATCAATCCAATCCACATTCTCACAGCATATTTCTTTAAAATCCATTTTAACATTATTCTCTCCTCTGAATTTAGGCCTCCAAGTGATCCCATCTCTTCAGGTTTTCCGACTGTTCATTTGGTAAGTGGTAATGAATACGAAGCTTCTTATTATGCAAAGTATCTAAGAACCCCGCTCCTTCATCCTTCTTAGATTAATTTATTTTCCTGAGTGCATTGTGTTCTCAGACATTTTATACTTATTAGTCTAAAAACTTTTCATAAAGGTGTGTCATTAAAACTATACAGTTCAGAGATCAAATATAGCTTTATTCAGTGAACCCTATCAGAATTTATGCTTTTATCTGATGGCGGAAGTAGGGCCAGCTCCCGAAACGTTCTGTGTCTTTTGAATTAATATACGAAAAAATATGTTCACGAATACGCATCAGTTGACAGTTAAACTGTATTTTATCCTTATGTAAAAACCACATTTTACCCCTGTACAAAACATCTGTTAAAATCAGAGTTCTGTGTGTTTCAGTCTTCATAAATGTGGATCGCAGTATTCCTACTACAACAGATCCTAAATTTCGGTATTACGAAATAGTTTCAAAGCTAAACGCGGGTGTCAATGGCATTTTCCTTTTACGGCGACCCACAGACTATAACAACATTCTGAGTGTATTTATATTCTATTTGTCTTTCTTATTTTTCAATCCCGTGTTGTGTTTCTGTAATTAAATATTTCTCGCTAGTTTTTCTTCGATTCCCTTTTTCCCCCATTTGCTACACAATTTTATTTTATGGGGACTAAATACATGGAAAATAATATTTCATTTCATTTTACAGCTCTAAGGATTATGTCGTGTAGCCTGTTCCGATTCACAAATAATTCTGAAACACCAAGTCCTTCACACATTTGGCACAATCCTTGGACGTACGACTGACCCATCGCAATGTCTAGAACAACACAGCATAAAGCAGGGAAAAGTGGGCATACAATTTGCCTCGCGCAGGTCAGATCAAAGACCGGACATACCTTTCAAAAAGTGAAATCTTCTAGAGCAAATATTTCGTTATATATAACAGTTATAAATTTATGAAGGATTTGAGGTTTACACTGCGGTAACTTTGAAGATGGCTGTCTTCTGGGTCGCTGCACCGTGTAGTCTGGTAGAAGTTTACAGACGTTTCAGAGTGATAGACTCTGAAGCCGTGGATATCAGAAAACTGTGTTTAATCTCAGAATATGATCAGATTAATTTGAATTTACTACGAGGGTCGCTCATTAAGTAATGCCCCACATTTTTTTTCTCAGCCAATACTGAAGATAGAAAAGTGTACTTTTACATGCTTGAGATTTGATGTTTCCCGCGTTCGTGTACGGAGTTTCAAATGATTCCAACCGATAGCGGAGCTGTAGTGAACTGTTAAAATGGCGTCTGTGAACGACTCTCGTTACAAGCAACGAGCTGTAATTGAATTCCTTGTTGCTGAAAAAGAAACGGTGGTGAACATTCATAAACGTTTGTGTGCTGTGTATGGAAGCTGTGCAGTCGATAGGAGCACCGTTGGTCGCTGGGCTAAGAGAGTTAAAGCTTCAGGAAGTGAAGAAACCGAGCTCCGTGATCTGCCGCGCTCTGGGCGTCCTGCCACAGCCACCACTCCAGACATGTTGAACCGCGCGGATGCCATTATTCGTGAGGATCGGCGCATCACAACTCGACAATTGGCCCAACAGCTTTCAGTCAGCAATGGAAGTGTGATTGCAATTATCCGGGCTCTTGCATATTCGAAGGTGTGCGCAAGATGGGTTCCACGAAGTCTCACAGCAGACCACAGGATTCAAAGGAAAACGATTTCTTCTGAATTGTTGGAGCGTTTTGATGCTGAGGGAGAGGTCTTTCTGTCCCGGATCATTACAGGTGACGAAACCTGGATACACCACTTTGAGCCAGAGACAAAAAGGCAGTCAATGGAGTGGCATCATCCTCAATCACCGAGAAAGAAGAAATTCAAGACAACTCCCTCCGCCGGAAAAGTCATGATGACTGTCTTTTGGGACAGTGATGGGGTCATTCTTGTGGATGTGATGCCAAGAGGTGCGACCATCAATTCAGACGCGTACATCAGGACCCTGAAAACCCTCAAGAAGCGTTTTCGACGAGTTCGGCCTCACAAGCATCCAGCAGAAATTTTGCTCCTGCACGACAATGCACGCCCTCACACAAGTCTGAGAACCCGGGAAGAAATCACCAAATTGGGTTGGACGGTGCTACCCCATCCACCCTACAGTCCAGATCTGGCACCCTCCGACTTCCATCTCTTTGGGCCCCTTAAAGATGCTATCCGCGGAACAAGATTTGAAGATGACGAGAGCGTGATTCAAGCAGTGAGGACATGGCTACGGGGACAGGACAAGAGCTGGTACCGGCAAGGCATGCATGCACTTGTTCCACGCTGGCGTAAAACCGTACAAGTTGATGGGGACTATGTGGAAAAATAGTATGTGTAAAGGAAACATTGATTTATATTGTCACTAAATTTGAGCCATCTTGAATAAATATGTTCTGAGGAAAAAAATGTGGGGCATTACTTAATGAGCGACCCTCGTACATTTATTCTTCTCCTAACAACTCTCCGAACCTCGCCCGTCACCTCCACTGTTACATTATTCATCGTGATGTAAGCCAGACCTATTACAGCCACAAGAAACATGGAAACAGCGGTTAACAGCAGTAATAAAACTCTCTTAGACGTGCTTGTTTGCTTTAGCACCGATTAAGCTTGTGACGTTTTAAATCTTTCTACTTACATTTATTTCACATTCTCCGGTTAAACACCCAGTTTTATTTATGTGCATATAAATAATAACAACGAAACACGAGATATATCATGATGCTATTCCCAAATGCCAACTACTCACCTTGTGTTATTGCTTACGTATGAGGTGCGTCCAAAACGTTTATCTTTAATATTAATTAACTGTAAGCTTGTAACTGTTAAATGACCTAATCAAGAAGTTTGGTTCAAGTTTGCAAACGTTTCAGAGATCTTTGCTGCATCCATCATCAGAACGCAACAGACCAGAAGACAGCCATCTTCATAATCGCTTCCGTGAGAACTTCAAATCACATAGACACTAATTCAATTTATAGGCCTATTTATTGATATCAAACACCATGTTTCGTGTCCTGCTTTTTAACATCGACAATGTACACCAACCAGATTAAATCTCACAATAATGTTTCATTATCTTCATCAACATTGCAGTCCCTGCAATAAACGACACACCAGCGTAAGTCCGCACAGAAAACGCTTATTATGTCTACTGTTCCAGGTTTTATTAAAAGTAAATGTCAACCATATAAGATGAACATTCGTGCCGCAGATCATAAAAACTAGTTTGACAAATGTTTGTATTCCAAATTACTTATACCTTAACGGTTTTAATGAAACTCGTAATTCATACTAGCAGAGGTTTTTATAACAGGCCCTATTAAACGGTACAAATGTCACACGAGGATTTATATCATAATGCAAGCAAAAGTGTCTTAATAAATATTCCAATTTTTAAGATTTATCTCCGCATCACAGCTCTGAACACTGCATGAATATCGGTGTTAGACCACATACAAAAATACAGTTATTATTGCGCCTAGCATCGAACGCCATGGTAAAGTGGTCTTCATTCGTATTTGCAAGGTCTGGAAACATCGGTTTTTCGTGATTTCTTGGTCCCTCCATGCAAATTGCGGGTTAGTACATTAAATTAGGTCACGAACACCTTCTTTCAAATCATTTGTAATTCATTATTTACTCATTATCCCAACTTTCGACGCAATATAGTCTGAGATAAATGAAGAGCCTTGAAATAAATAATTAAATAATAATAATAATAAATAAAAGTTACGCCCAACAACGGCAGACATGTTACTATTGTTGCGAACGTGTAGTTAAAACGTCTCATAATAAAGAGACGTACATTAGTATCACGTACACACCGAACGGACAGACGAACGCTACTCGCTCAGAAGAAACGCAATTCTTCCTTCGGAATCCTTCAGATGAATACGTTCTCAGATGGGTGTGCAGGGCTCACCTGCAGACAGCTGGATATCGTGTTGCCAAGGTATAGCTATGGTTTCCAGAACTTTTTAATACCCAGTAAAATGCACGTCGCATTAACGGTTTCTAAACGCTAGAGCTCTGAACATTATTGCCTGAAAAGGAGTTAAAAATTTACAACAAAATTAAATCTGTTCTAACAAAAATTTGGGTCAACTATCCGATATCACCTGTTGTTCTGCATGTTTGTGAAACTTGGTCTCACGCAAGGGGAGAACATAAGTTGAGCCCGCTTATGTTCCTCGTTTATCCAAACGGGGATTTAGTCTATGCGACAAAAAATAGTGTTGTAGTGTGAGCCGTCGGGCTGTTGATGAGTAAGCTCAGGTTTGTATAGGAGCACCTGCAAAACATCGTAGCAGGATAGGCCGATGGTCTCCTGGTTGGGGTAGCCAGCACTAACAATAAAATAAACGTAAAGTAACAGTAAGGATAAACTAGCCTTATAAAAAAACTTCACATCCTCGGTGGGTGTTAACTATCATCAGTTTCAACACACAGAACGTACGCCATAACTAATCAAACAAAAACTTGATCAGATGCACAGATTAACTAGCGTCGGGGCAAATGTGAAGAAAGAAACATACGTTTCGGTTGTGAACAAGAATTTGTTCGGTGTTTGACTGTATTAACCTAATTCTCTCCTTTCTATATCCATCTTGTGTCCGTGCTACGTACTACTTTACAAGAGGACAACACCACCAAAATTTCAGTCGTGCTGGGTACTATATTATTGTACAGATTACAGCAAGTGAAATTTATGACGAAGTGACATTATTCTATGTTACCGTAAGATGTCGAAATACACTACGAACGGCGCTACCATCTCCTGGAGGATATTACAAAATGTCTAATGGTAGCCACAAGCAAACAATCTGGATTTTACATAATACACGTGACACATTACATACCTCAACTTTGAAACAAGATTATGTAAAGCAGATGCTGGTCATAAAACAATGAAATGTGAAAGGGGAGGAAATGCAAAATGGCACAGAAAACGTTCGTGTCCCTGAAGAACGTGCCGGTACGATTACCTTACTTTAACATCCACTGTGATCCTCGATTAGCCTGGTTAACATGCGACCTCGAGCAACGTAACACTCATTCCACCTGACCCTTCCTCACATTCACTTCGCTTTTACAATTTAAAATTACCTATTCAAGGTAGGACAAGATATAAGTGTAGAACAAATCCAGTTAATTAAACAATCCTGATTAAGCATCGCGAGATAGTTTTAACATTTTATTCAGAATTAGACTGGGGTAAAAAATAATTAGCCACAGTGTCTTAAAAGGTTTGCGTCTGCCATAAATTCTTTCATAGATTTTACTCCCACAAATGTAAAAAGTGAAACAAGTTCCTTTTCTGTAAAATTAACCGTGCCCGCCATAAAAATACAAAATATGGTACACACAATCATTCACACATTTTCTACACCTGCAAATAAAACCGATCTTGACACCACACAGTTACGTTCAGAAATGCAAGCTTTAACATTCAGGAACGTCCTGACCACAAATTACAGGCTGAGATTTAATCAAAATCTTAAACATTACTTTATAAAAATTAATCATTTCCTGAAAATAAATATGAGACATTTGTAAAGAATGTAATCATTTCTTTAATATTGAATATTAAGAATGCATTACTGATCTGAAGAGCCCTATATATAATAACAGTTACACGCCACTCAAAAAATCAACTTTCTGGACGGTGATTTAAAGACTGGTCGTTGAATTATCGAGAAAACGTAATTTCTGCTAGACAATAAGTCTTGCTCTCTATTATTATTGAAGTAATTATGATGAAATATAAGTATTTTACTCCAAAATTGTGTACAAGAGGCAATATCGCGACCCCCCATTGCTGTCTAAAAAGAGTATGAAAAATATGTGAGTATAACATCAATAGTGTCGGTTCTATCAGACGTTTTCTTCCTTGTCTCATTGAATTGTTTGAAATACTGTGTCAGTAAGAAACCAATCGCTGCATGACATGTCCCTCAGCTTCATAAATTAAAAATGTTGAGCCCGAATCAAAGGAAGCCTTCGCTGATTATTCTCTCCTCCTACAATTTCCAAAACTTCACGTGATCTCTAGAAGCATGCTTCGTGGGTGCTACTATTAAAGTGAAAAAAACACTCAATACGTTATACCATTTCTAACTTGGTAGTTAAACGTCATTCAATAAATGTCGTAAATATAATATATATATAGATGCTATCCGCGGAACAAGATTTGAAGATGACGAGAGCGTGATTCAAGCAGTGAGGACATGGCTACGTGCACAGGACAAGAGCTGGTACCGGCAAGGCATGCATGCACTTGTTCCACGCTGGCGTAAAACCGTACAAGTTGATGGGGACTATGTGGAAAAATAGTATGTGTAAAGGAAACATTGATTTATATTGTCACTAAATTTGAGCCATCTTGAATAAATATGTTCTGAGGAAAAAAATGCGGGGCATTACTTAATGAGCGACCCTCGTATATAATAACACTAGATATAGATCTTTACATAAAATTCGTTGAATCCACGATTTAATTTCGTGATACGATCTAAAGAATTGTTACTACCACCTTGTAGCCTCTTTAACTGACACATTGAAGTAAGCGCATTGCATGAATTTCATACTAAACTATTCTTATTTAATATTAACTTCACGTTCGTGAAACGAAAGAACGTGGCCATCTTTTGCAATATTCGCCACCGCTGAACCACACAAAATTGCCTGATATGTGAAACGTTGGCCATGCAACGACATAACAGCATTTGCGTAGAACATCCATATAACCCATTGGCTTTTATACGTAACAAAATCCTACCTAAACGGCCATTAGTAAGTTGGTTTATCAACACGCAAAGGAAATACTATTATAATATGCAGGTTTATAACGTTACCTCTTTCCTGAACAGTAATCAGTAGGCTTAATTATCTGCAAGATTTTGAGTTCTGATTCCTCGCGTTCCAAACCACTTACTTGTCGCCCGTATGTGAGTACAGCATAAAAGTGCATTAAGATAATATCAGAGCTTGAGAGTGGGATTAATGTTTTCGTTAGGAGACCTTTTTATAACTGAAATGCGTAAAACAAAACCAACTGTAACTTTATTATTCACCGCCGTAGCTTCGATCCTGCAGGAAAAGAAAAATTTCAAACATATAATTTATCAGTCTTATATTGAACGTCACCAATTGTAAACGGGTGTTTTACACAGTAAATTACATTTACTGTCCCGTCGTCCAGGTAGATTTCAAAGTGCCGTATAGGCCTATTCACACGAAAAAGATCTCGTAATAGACTTCCTTTATAAAAACTGCATCTAGTCTTTTCAAAATGATTATCACAAAGTTTCGCATAAAAAGTAACAATAATTATCATATCTTATCAAAGTTCCTGCAATGTTAAGCACTGGCAGAAGCTCGGTAGAGGTGTAACATAAAAAGTAGTAGCAGAGAAGGTCTTAGAAGTTGTTCATACAGCATGCAGGTGCACTGCGTTAAATGCAGGGCAGAAACACAAAGAACGGTTCGTAGTTTTCAAAATTATAAGTAGAACACGCAAAGAAGAACGCGGGTTTAATTATTGTGATTCCATGTAGAATCCGTTTATGAATAAGACAGAAATCGCACACAAACTCCTCATCTTATAACAAATTCCTTCTCATAAACGATCCGCTCCTCTGAGCAATCAATGACATCAATGAGAATCTGGCAGTGCAATTTAATAGTTAAAACGCCATGTATTTGAAATTCGTACACGATTACATAGAAATAGTCTTCCACCGACTCTGATCAAAGTAAAGCATACACCAGAGACCTCGATTGCATTCGTTACTACTATTATGTAAATGCTTTCACGTCATCTACAAATCCTTAAGAAAGGAAATTTCTGTTTCCATTTGAGGGCGGGGAAACTCAAGAAAATCATAGTTCGTACTTTGACTTATTACAAAATTGTACAATTGTATGAGATTATTACATTGTACGTTATCATGTCACGTTGATAAATGTCAGTAAATGTCTCGTTCAACAACAGTACTGTAATAAATCGTTTAAAACAGTTCAATGCTGAAGACGATTTGCATATTTAAGAATTCAAACAAACAAGCTATCAGGACCTTGAGTAACAGGTCCCTTGTTTAGATTCGCTGGCCATCATGCTGTCAGTCAAAACATGACTTTATGTTTTCGGGCTGGAAAAACGTTAACACTAAGTTCATTTTGCATACCGATGGCTAAAACCAATTATTATTATAAGGGCCATGTCTGGCTGAAAAAAACTTTCGGTCCGAAAACCTAAACTCATATGACGACATCTCCTCTAATATAAATTGACAGTTAAAATTAAATACGATTAAAATATTAATATTAAGTTACAAGCTGCACCATATAATTTTAATTACAACCAACTCGTGAGTCCATGCGGCGGATAGCAGTTCCCTATGTGATTTCCTAACTGCCGTTATAGTTTGGCATTTACGATATCCACCAGAAGATGGCCTGTAACAATTAGCAGACTATACTACCTTAGAAACCGACCGCAGTAGCCACGCGGTCTGAGGTATGGACCTCGTGCGCCTGACTGCTGCGACCGTGGGTTCGAGTCCCACTCAAGGCATGGATGTTTTTCCGCGTCTCCTCTTCCAGTCTGGTGGGTAAAGACCGGCCAGGGCAGGAAGTGCGGACCCACTTTGGTACTTTCGCATGAGCGCCCCGAAAGGAGTCACGACGGTCAGGTATTGACCAGAGACGACTAAAAAAATACCCTAGAACAGGGATTCTCTTGTGTGCGCGTGGGTGAGTGAGAAAATCATGACAACAGCCAATAAATCATCCGAGGAGTCCTTCCAAATACCCAAGCGTTTCAGCATTAGAACAGCTCTTAAAACCTAATCAGAATCATTTAATTTTTTCCTGCTTTTACGGATTAGGCCTTATGGTCTGTCCAATTCATCCCGATGCAATTCCTCTTTCAATACATGACAGCACAACACAAACACACAAACATCCATGCCTCGAGTAGGATTTGAACCCACGATTTCAGTGTTCGAGCATCAAACAAGCAGTCGGTAAGATTTCAAGTTCTCGCAGTGGCGAGTAAGAAGACGAGTTTCTTCTGGGACATTGTTCCGTGTAGTCTGGTAGACGTTTCACATATGGTTAGTACCTTCATCATCAGGGCGATGAATACTCACGAGTTTACTCATCGCCCTGATGAAGGGAGCAATAAACACCTCTGAAACGCCGGTAAACTTCTATCATGCAATATGGCGTAACATCCCAGACGACAGTTAAGTTTTAATACAACCTTTCATTTCGAAGAGGACCGAGAATTACGAATGGAAGTGAAAGCCGCCAATTATTTTCTTGAAGTCAAATGGAGACGGGCAAATTATATTTTATTTCGTGCATATAGCTTGACGTCAAGCATACTTAATTTCAGATTTGTGGAACAGAATATTAACAACGGTGACAGGTAATTATGTCATAAGAATTATCCACGTACTCTTACTTCTTCTGCAGCTGCGGGAAGAGGGGCGCTTTAAAGCAGATTATAAAGTCAAAAATAGACGGACCACAGTGGGCAGGACGAAAATCATTCAAATTAAATTATAACTATGAAGATGATGACGGACACTTGTCTCGGAACATAAAGTAGGGTTTTTATTAGCTCATGGAGCCACAAGCACGCGACCAAACACCTGGAACAGGTTAGACCAAATAGGAAGTGTACGTAATAAGTAGGCACTTCCAGTTCTTATTATTTATCTCTCAGTCCATGTGTTTCTATGGCGACAAAGGGGAAAAAAATAAAACCACGTTCATCTCTAAAATAAAATATTCTCTCCTCTCCTCTTTCAAATAGCAGTTCAACGGACTTTGAAAAGAGAAACAGGTGCGCGTACTGGGGTATTCATCTTCTGTGTGCCTTCACTTTGGATCTTATATCCTTTTCTAACCTACGATCATCTCATATAAAGAAAAAGGAATAGCACAGAAGTAGCACTGATGACGATACTATCTTCCTTGGACGCTCGCGATAAGTAAAATAGATGACTTACTCGCTTAGCCAACAGCATCGTATAATCCAATCGGCGCGTGCCTGAGCCCCTAGGTACTACTTGACTTAAAATAGTCACACTGTAATTTTAACGCGGTGCATAAATTAGATGTCTCAAGACAGTATTTTTCTTTGCACAAACGTGGGCGGGACAGCTTGAATTAAAACACCCACGAAATAATTACTGCACATAAAAGGACAAAACAGATAATAATGTTCTTAACATTTTAATTTATTTATAACCCCTGTCGTTTAGCAATAAGAAATGCAGGGACAGCTCAATGTTTCAAATAAACAGAACGTCTTGACATTTACAATATAAGCACGAACTTCATAACATAGAAATGTGAACAGTGATTGGACAGAAGATGGATGTCTTCCGGGTTGTTGCGCATCACAGATGCTTACTGCCTCCACCTTCAGGGTGATTACACATCCTCCTGATGAAGAAGGCTGTAAGAACCTCTGAAACGTCGATAAAATTCTACGAGACTACACGGCGCAACAACGCCAGAAGACAACCATTTTCATACTTGCCGCTGTGAGAACCTGATATCTCCCTATGATTGGAATGTTAAGTAACCGAATGACTGACTAAGTGAGTGTCAGTTCTCAGTAATCACTGACATAATAGGTAGATGATGTAATGGAAACTGATGACTAAATGTAAACAATAAGCCAGAAAGTGGGATATGGTTGTCCTTTCGCGTTTAGTTGGTTTACTGTGTTGTGACATGCCTTCCGAGATCTAAAAGATTTGTCGTCAACTTACAGCCGGGATTTTAACGAAATACCTCCCAAATGCAAGTCCATGATCCGTCACCGAGATAACATATGAAGTAGGTTAAATTATTCAGACTATTTATTATTTTAAACAAGATACACCCCTTTCTATATAATTTTTTTTATTAAACTCGTTTGAATCATACTTTTGTTGGTAGATCAGCATAGTACCACACTGACCTTATTATAAAATTATTAGGGACATGTATTGGTTATAATAATGTCTGAAAAATCCTAAATTCTCAGGACAGCATCTTTCGTCCTACTTTACTTTCGTAATGGAAAACGAAGTAGTCTTATAAAATTATACTGCCTGTGTTGGTACGTATGTGCTTGTTCCCTTTCAACGTTTCAACAAACGTATCGATTCTGTGTGTTACGTCATTGAAGGTCACTCCAAAGTAACACTATTTAATTTCCTACAATCAGTGATAACGACAAAACACAGCGTCAGCAACATTAGCATGACCCAATGTAGATTCCTGAAATTATTAATGGTAATTTATCATCCAAACATATGCAACTTTCGGCAAGGTATTCTTCTTCGTTTTGTGCAATTTAAAGCAAGTTGGCAGCCATGTAAAAATATTGGGTTCGTTTTCAGTATTTTGATTCATTTTAAGCGCCAATTTACGTAAGAAATAAAGTTAGATTAACTTCTTTCGTCCTTTCTCTAATAATCCTTCATGGCTGTCGCTTTAAGCACGTGTTTCTTTCCAGGTGTACAAAATCCTACAGGATTAGTTCAAAGATGAGAGGAAAAGTTAGAAATTTTTGTCTGACATCTGAATTACTGTACAGACTTTTCTTTGCGACAAATATTTACTGGCGCTAAAGAAATCGGTGATATAGTGATATGAACACATGTTTTACGGTGGCCACAGAATGCTGCAGACATTGATTTAAGCTGGAATGTGTCATTTATGACTAATTATTCTTTACGCTTAGTAAACACGGTATGCAATTACTGTAACTAAGACATAACCAATCACTGTATCCAATTATTTTATGGCCCATAATTCAAACATTTATTGTGTCATGAAAACTTCAGTTGAACCTTGAGAAAGAATACAATTCCATAAAATGTCAGACCGATTGATTAACACAAAAATACATGTCAATTTGTGGATAAATATAAATACCGCTTTAGTTAATTTGTAGTGTTATTACTGAAGCAGTATCAAAGCAAACATAGTTCAGGGTTGCCCACAGAGCGGATTGCACAGATTTCAGAGACCGGTACAGCAGCTATTTTGTAGCCAGTATGACCTCTGAAACGTTGATAAACATCGACCAGACTACACAGCGCAACAACCCAGAAGACAGAAATCTTCATACTCACCGCTGTGAAAACCTCAAATCTTACAACCTGGCTTGTGAGAAATTTCCTAAGACTGTTTCGGGGAATAATAGCTTCAGTCTCGTTCCACAGCTTCAATATATTAGTATTTATCGGTCTGTGCTGACAACTCAGTTACACCATGGATATAATAGTACAAACACTTCTTTCCTCATCCTTCTCAAATCATCACAACAATCATTCTTCCACGCGATATCATACAGTGTGTCCCAAAAATGTGTATACACAATGATGAAGTAACAGCTGTGTGTATACATATTTTTGAGAAGCCTGTATAATCGGTGCATCTCAAAAATCGTCGTAAAATAATAAAGCTAATAAATAACTATTTAAGAAATATATTCATAACGTAACAAATCTGAGGAACTTGTCAGAATTTGACCAGTGACGTATTAGTTATCTAGGATAGTTTACCACCTGTCTGGCTTGGTAATGGCATCACAGGAAATCCCCTACTTGGTTGGAGACTGGCTTAGGATTCCTCATCAATTCATAACCAGGAGGTCTTCAGAAATAATGTTTGTTCCATCTGAGTAGGATTTCAAGTTCTCGTCATATTTTATCGCAATCTAATCTTGTAGCAGTGAAGTAAATTTCACTGTTTCTTCGTATTCTCGTATCTGGTTCGCATCTCGAAAAAACGGAATATTCTGACTGATTTCTCATAGCTTTGCAGTATGACACCAGTAAAATTATGAGAGAAAATATTAAATGTACCATGACCTATCTTACATCTCCCAATTTGAAATTCACATCATCCTTCCGACACCATAAGACGTCAGCAGTTGTCAAAGCGAAGTAACCCACTGAGGTAAGTTGACGACAACAAGATGTCTGCTTCCGTGGAACTACCTACTTTTGACCGCACTGAATGTCTAAAGATTAAATTCAAAATATTTAACATATAACAATATGTAGCTAACTTAAAGGGATCTTTCTCTGATAATTTTAAGTAATTAGTGTGACATATCTGAATTCCTATCTTAGGCAATCCAAGTAGCAGGCTACAAATCGTACGTCAGTTGTTAATCAACAACATGTACTATGAAATGTCGCAAACAACTACAGACTGGCCACACAACGTCACACAGTGCCCATCACAAGAGGAGATGGCTCTTGAAACGAATCGAATTAGAAAGAACACAAAGAACAAGTTTAAATAGAACCAAGCAGCATTTAATTCTTCCGTATCAAAGAGGCGGTTGTATATTTTTGTAAAAGCTGAGGAAGGCGCCATGTTCCTGAAGGATCACAACAAAATTACAGAAACGTAAGGCGTTATAACGCTAAATCGAATCTTCTCAATGAGAGAAAATATGTGCAAAACATTTGGTGCATTTTTAGGTTTCGTATGTGCTTTAATCGACATTGGCCTTGGTTCCAGTCGACTTAGAAAATGACTTTGACGAATACTTGCTGCTTATCTTTTTGAAAATGGCCAACAGTTATTACCTACAAATATCTTAACTTGTTTCGCGTATTTAGTCTTAACAGCGCCTAAATAATCTCAAGATAACCGAAGACTGTCCTGACAATTTTGTATTATTTTTTCCATGGTTCATAATATCTCAAGTTTTCCTTCTCCTTCTTCATTACGCTATCCTTCGCAAATTTTTTCCGTCTATCCATCCGTCTCGTAATTTCCTTCCGCGTGTCGTTTCGACTCTTCCAGCCTCTCGCATTTGTCTCCCTTTCCTGATGTTCATTACGTAATGCTGTAACAGTTCTTAAACTATGAATGGTCAAAATGTTTTATTTCACTGAACCATTTAAAACATCATCTCAAGTCATTTATACTACAGCGTGTTCAATGTGCTTGCCCTCACTCTCTACGATCTTTCGTAATGTCGTTCCAAAATGACACTACATTTTGGAGGACATTACTTGGAATAACGAAGCCTTCACGCCCAATACATTATTTGAGCTCCACCGAAGTCTTTTGATTGCTCCAATACCCGAACGAAAACAAATGATAAACAAATAGCTTTATATGGCGTGTAAGCAAAGTTTCTTCAAATTATAATCACTCGTTTCTGAGAAAATTGAGTTTAAACTTGGTAAGCAAAATTTTGAAAACTGGAGAGCTCTGTTTGGGCAGAACAATGGACCTGTCGTAAGACAGACCACTGAATAATAATAAATAAGCAAATTTTGGGCCACTCTATACATTCGTATCTCTTTCTGTCTTAAAATTAAATAGGTATATTCATAATCGTAATTAAAGTGATGGCCACAGGGTCAATATATTGAGACTGTAGGCCTATGTATAAAGTTTAAGAATTTATATTCCGGCGTATGGCACGATGAATATACAAGTCAAATGTGTACACATATGAATGTAAATTTTGGAAGGCTTTCCGTCTTTATTGCATAAATACGTCAATGTTATGCCTCATTCAAATTATGTTAATTCCAGAAAATTCTTCCCGCACGTTCCACGACGTTACTGCAATTTGGATTATCTAAGCTGTGCTCATCAAAATAACTGCAGACCAAGATACACACACGGCTTCATGACGCACCCAGTCTGAGGGCGAGATTTCAATGTTCAGTCAATGCATTTATTAGTTCTTTAAGCTACCCATCCACCTACACACTTTAAGTGCACACCAAACCGGGCCTCAAGTTAAGTGTTCTGATTAGACACCCGGCTATACATGCAGCTGCTTATGACCCCCCCCCCCCCCCCCTTCGCGGGATAAATATGTGCCTCTATAAAACTGCGTCTGATATACAACAACCTCTTGTATTGTTTTGACTAGCAGAAATTTGCACTCCTGCTCTTGATAAAGAAAGTCTGGGTAATAAAACAAAAAAGGATTTCCAGGAAGAACCGAAGTCTAACTTCCTACTGCACAGACTTCAGCCCTGTAAATCTTGTCGTTGTTGTTAATGTTATATTATGTAATGCAGAGAAAGTTTATAATCCAACAATGAATTCAGATTTAACTCGTAAGCTGGCACGCGGGTTTCGTGCGTAGATGGCCAAAAGATTGAATCCTACTCGAGCCAGAATGTTTTATTTCCTGCATTTGTAAGCATTTTGCTGCTAAGTGTAGGCCACACTAGGGTCCTTTCGTAAACATAAACACGGAGATAGATAACAAGGTTAATATTCCATATTATAATGTGGATCACCTGTATAATTTATGGTCAGACGAATATGTCCTGAAGTCCACGATCTGTCATGTTTTTCACGTAATATTATAGAACACGGGAATCGAGTTTTTCACCTGAACTTGGACAAAATTAAAGGAGGACCGGAAAAAGGATATAAATGAGAGCGGAACGTTTGGAAAAGAAGTGTGGAACTTGATTTGGAAGATAGGATTTTCATAATCGCTTAAGAAAACGGAAGTGTAGGAATGCTTAGATGGAATTGGAACATTCGTACTGTAACAAAGCAATGAAAATACACCGCTCTCATAGCTGTTTGTGGCTCTAAGGACGAATAATTTATTGGCCGGTCTGCTAGATATCCCGTCATAGTCGACATCTGATGCACGCTAGGAGTGTATCATTACAAAACACAAGCTGTTAAGCATTTTCAAGAGCAATATTATACTAAACAGGGGTTTCAATATTTTCCAAATATTTCGATCTTCCAATTTTATCAATGAATCATGATATTTTCCAATAGTCCAAAAAAATGTGCATATTTATTATAAATCTTATAAAAATTTGTATTTTTTTTTTTTCAAAGACCAACTTCAAGTTAACAGTTTCGTATACACTTCATTCTGGATACTGATAATCAATACCATTAGTTGCTAAATAGTAAAATAATAAGATCAACATTAAACTTAAGAAAATGCATGTCATTAAATAAATGAATATATTGGACCGAAAAGAGATACGTTACTAGAAAGGGAATTCTATGAATAGTTTGCAATAAAAGCTGAAATAATATATTTATTGGTTAAATATTTATAGTTTATAAAATTTATTTCAATATTGGAAATTGAACTAATTAAATGAATATACTTTAAATGTAAAGATTACAAAAAGTACTTTCGCATAAGATTAATTAGCAGCTGTGACGCTAAAACTAGAAAAAACAGTAATCGACGCAGTGATCACGCTTAATAGAAAGAAATGACCAGGTCGCCAGCACAGAAGCCAAATATCCTCACTAATAATTATTATTATTAATTATAATTAATTCCTGGGAGGAACTGTCTTAGTCAATTATGTTTTTTGGAATACCAAAAAATTTCTTGTCAATCCTCTATACATGACCCATGGGCTGCTACATAAGCACCTCAATGCCTAACAATGTAACCAAAATTTGTTTTTTGTTACAAATAATTTTGTCGATTAATTCAAAAGTAATAGTTGTAAGCAATTAACATATTAAACTCGTTATACGACTAGCCCATTCTGAGTTAAGTACCCACCCAACTAGACAATATGATAAAGTGATAATGTATTCGCATAACTCCGTCCTTCATGTAATTATCAGAACAAACTTCTTCATGTTGTCTCTGTAATCCAATCTTCGAAACAGCTGCTGTTGCTGCAGTTGTTTGGCAGGTCCTACAATTATTTCTAAAAAGGAAATTGTTTGGTTAATTAGTCATAACGGGAATTACACACGCTAGCGAATTTTTAGTTATTATTAAGCAAAAGATATAACATCAAATGCTACTGCAGGTGCGTCTGATGTAAATGCAGGTCGACAATGCGTTGACTTCAAGACGCCTGTTTACTTACGTAAGTAACAATAAATAAATAACTAGTATAAATAAATAAAGACTGACTTAGGAATTCGTTACAAATATTAACGATAAACTGAACACCAACCCCGGTAAGATGACATTTAACATGTTTGTTTCTCGTGTAAACAAGGCGAGTATATCTACATTCTTTGATATCGTAAAAGTATCGCTTAAACATACAAAAAGTAGCCTACTTAAAAGTAATGTGTTCGGAGAAGGATTTGATGTGTTAATATTCGAAGCAAAGTTTATGTAGAATTTGAGGTTTTCACGGCGGACTCCGAAGATGGCTGACTTGTAGCGCCGTGTAGTCTGGTAGAAGTTTATCAACGTTTTAGAGGTGCTTGGTACCTCCATCATCAGGGCGCTGATCCTGATAATGGAAGAAGCAAGAGCCTCTTAAACGTTGGTAATACTCAATTTATTATATATATATATATATTTAAGTATTGATTACTCAATGACGTCAGTCGCGCTGATTATATGGCGAAAAATAATACGATGATTAATGCATAATAAATTGAACATGATGCGGAAGGAAACGGTCGCGGGTCCTGGCTTATTTAAAGCATTTTCCCATAATCTGAGTGGAGGGATTCTGGATAACAATTGGAAATCTCAGTTCTGATTGCCGGCTTCCTTATTGAAATTTGAACCTGGGACCTCCCAAATACGAAACAGTGCCGTTAATCACCTGGCCGCTACGTTAGGTGAAAACTTACGATCTGTAGATCTTAATGACGTGAAGGAAGTAAACAGGCCTTCCAAAGGTTTCTTGGCAAACTTCCAATCTGTCCTAGTTTCCGCTCTTACAGACGTCTAAAATTAAAAAAATAATAATAAACATGTATTGTAATATGTAAATGTAACTGTGGTAATTGTCACAGGACATGTACGTAGATTCTAACCGTACCACTAATAATTTAAAATATTACTTTGCTCATTACATACGTAGGCTAAAAACTTCAAGAATTGAACTTTCCTTTAGCAGCACCATGTCTGATGCAAGATAATGAAGAGACAGAAAGACGGCAGATGAAAATTCAAAAGCGAAAATCAGATGGTTCGGTAGCTGTAAATAAAGTAATCTATCGATCAAAACGCATAATAAACAGCATACGACAAAGGTCGGTTATATTATAGTGAGAATAAAAACACACAAGCAGGTCGCTTAAAAATAATTATCCTTTACATTAGATTCTTTGATATGTGTTTCGGGTTTAAGGTATATAAAAAGCCTATCGGCCTACTTATGTTCAGTGTGGCAGAAAATAGCCAAATGCAATACTTTTGTCATAGTGTGAAAGGCGAGAAATACACATTGGGTTAAGTTAAGTCACCAATATAAACACTCGTCCAGTAAGACGTAAACATGGCCGGCCTCGGGAAAAGTGAACTTATGGTACCCATCCCCAGAGTATTTTTAACAAAATTAGTATGTTATGTAATCACGCGTCGAATTTATTGCATAATAATAACAGTGATTATACTAATAAGACTTTGATTTACGTAGCCTTGTAAATCTTTCTGGGGACTTTGAAATTCTTTCTAGTGTTTTAGTTCTTATGTGACAATAAAACTTAAGATTTAACTTTCTAGCTTGTTCCAACTCAGAGTTAATTCTCACACAAGTATTTTCAACACTTGCTAAGACTCTGCGGAATATCAGCCCATCTTAAGACGTCAGAATAATATAAGACTACAGAAAAGTGCGGACATACAATCATGCTCAGAGCGAGACTCCGGCGCAGCGTTCGCGTTAACAAATATGATCGTTTCTAATCAACTAAAAATGCATTTCACTAATTTGTTCCCGAGTATAACAACATCAAAATTGTAGCAGGACAAATAACTTTACAAGTTCTAGCAAATCCATCATTAAACAATACAATCAAATTAACACGACACTCAAGTGTGGACGCAGTATTCTAAAAAATATATAGCACAGTCAGTTAAGAACGGTAGCGACAATCTACCCACGACAACGTTCGTGCTGCGGCTTGATAAATAACCGAAATGTTTGATACAACAGAAGATAAACCAGACAGTGAAAGGGACCTGGTGAGTGGACACGAAAATAACGATTACTCGATTAGGATCGAATATCGAACGGTAACCATTCACTGATTGCTAGCGCTGGTTGAACTCGGCGCACTGAAATGCTATAATCTCCTTAGACTAGTATGCTGCTATCTCTATTTCTATGTGACTATATACCACACTTGGTGTTTATTTAAGCCAGAGTTTGCCTATCATACTAAGGGTAAACCAAACGTCAGTTCTCTTCCCATATACAAATATATGCATAGAATTAATGAATGGGAAAGACCCGACTTTGGTATTAATATTAAATATTCCATTGAGAGACGAAGGGAGAAAACATAAAATGTAGCTCATAAATCTAAGAGAGAATACTTGGAGAAGCAACTACGTTCGTCTGAAATTCGTAAGCACAATATCATAGGCCTAAATGGTAAAATAAGCTACATATCTGAATTTTCAAACCGACAATGTCCAATAGGACGAAGTATTCAACAAAATGTTGTCTATAAAAGTCGAAAGTCCAATGCAGTGGCATTCTCAAGGGTTAAAAGGGCATCCAATGTGGTAAAATTTCTAGACAAGTAATCAAATGAGCTGAAATTTACAGGTCAACAAAATTATCCAATTTTATTAGTATTACACATTCAACAGACATTTCCTTGTGTAATTTTGAAAAGATCTTCTAATTATGCCGTAGGCGATTCATGTGAATTGTCCTACGCAGCCTTACCCAATTTCTGTCTTGAAATGTTCTATATAAAAAAGTAAACAAAATTATAATATATCCTGTTTCGTGATAGTATGAAACTTGGTGTCATACCTCCAGGTAAGGGAAGAAATTTGGGGTGTTTCAGAACAGACTGCTCAGAAAAATATTTGAATATATGAAATACGTAACAGGAAAATTTGTAATGTGGAGCTTTATGAATTGTACCTATCACCAAGTACTATTAGGACAATCAAAACAAGGATGACGTGGGATGCGAATGTAGCACACATGGGGAGATAACATAATAACAGGCGAACATCCTAAAAGGAAAAGACACTTGGAAGACATAGAAGTATATAGGATGACAATGAACCATTATCAGTAACAAAACGGTCTACATAACCTTTATTATATGGTATTATTCCCATCACAAATTGGTGTTTCAAATTTTAGCCAGACATTAGTGGCACTGTAATATGACTACGCCGCCAAGTTCCATAAGAAAACTGACTTTTATAGTGTATTATACAATTCCCGATTGCATCATTAACAACTGTGTTAAATGTCCGTAAAACTCATGCAATGTATCCATCAGCAATTATTATTTTTACTCTACATGCATGCAGACATTTATATAAAAGGCGTTTTTGCTCCTGGATTATTTTAGTACACTTATTATCTATCAGTCTGAAGATGACCACGTAAGAACGAAATATACAGTAGTAGCGAATGTCTGTTTTGGATTAATACCTCTATAATAAAGGTTGTGTAAACGGTCTTATTACTGCGTACGAAGTACCGAAGCAATATTGTGATGTACATCGATTAACATCCCTGCGGCAAAACAATATTTTCGCTACACGTACTGTCCTTTGAATATATTCTCAACGGGCTGCAGAAGTTGTACACAACAGAGAATTAATGGCTGTTTATCTACGGGCCCTCTAGAGAGACTAATTATGACGACGTGCGTCTGTATCGATTAAAATTCAATCTTGCTTGAAAGAGATTAGAAACGCCATTTAAATTATCTAGTTTGTTGAACTGGGGGTTCCTTTGTTGCTTTAACAGCGTAATACAAAGCCAAAACAGCCGATTCCATATTTCTCTCACCAGCAAGACAATGGCAGAAAATTCTAGTGAAAAATGAAAAGTGGCGATCAAGAGGTGTGCAGTATCACCTAATGAAAATTTCAGACTTTTCCATCGTAGTTCCTTCTCTCATCTTTCATCTTCTTCTTCTCGTGTCTCCGTTTCCTTTTCCTCTCCTTTTTTTGTTCTTCCTACTAGCAAAGCATTCTGACACGTCAAAGTTGACGGGAATATATATTTTTGTGTTGAACAGTACACCAATTCATTCAGCATTATCTTTTCAAATCGCATTGAAAGTACACAGCTTATAAATGTTTCTACAAAGTAATTTAAACGTAAAAACGCCTCCACAGAGACTGAAGGCAGATTCCCGCCAAACGCAGATTCAGCCAGACACCACCATAGGTGCCACCACAGCATCGTTTGTATATCTTGCTACCAGAGTTTCCGCAGTCAGAAATTAATTCCAATTGTTTCCGCATCGCACGGACAGAATACAGATTCAAGTGTGACGAGCATTCGCTTCCCTTCTGGACCAGATATTTGTTTCTATACCTTGATTCCGGTAAATTGTAATCAGATTATTTTTAATCGATCATTTGGCCTTTGTTTTATTCTTACGTTTAACTATCATAAATCAGTTCCATTGGTCTACAATCTTCTACGCCTCAGCTTTGGTACAATGAATTTATTGGCTCAGTTCTTCAAAACTCCAATAATCCAAGGATTAACAGTAATTCCGTGCAAAATGTTGCATTGGTTACTATTTCCATTATTTATAACTTCTTTATAACCACAATTATACCTCAACTGAAGTAAATTCCATTAAGTTCCTTAATCATAACAGTTGATTTTGCATGTCCAATGTACACACAATAGAACAACAATCATATATGGGAATGCGTAATTGTAATTTCTCCTGATGATATCCAATTATTGTTGCGCACTTTTAATATCGTAAGTGTTTTGCTATCATGTTGTAACAAAATCTACTTGCTTGTTTCTGATGGCCATGTTCACTCACTACCCATTTCCACATTGTTTCGCTAACATCAAAAGCCATAAATTATACTGAATATAGCATCAATTATAAAATGAGTCGCTGGAGTATATCGACTGTTAAAATTACTCCGGGCGCGTTAAACTCCCTAACGTCACAAAGCATGACGGATTAAAGCTACTGGCACTACCTTCGGAGTAAAATATGAAAGGAGACAAACACTTTAATAAATAACGAAGTGCGAGAGACAGAAAATCGGAGAAGAAATTGATTTCACTTGTACCAAAACACACACGTTATCCCGGCACAGCGGCAATATTAAATATAGTAATGCAGTGTTACCAACCTTCCTTTACGGACCACCTTAACATTTCTGACTGTCTTGGTGGTCTACTGGTGGATTTTATGTATTTGTAAACATTTAGTTTAATTGTTGCATAGTACATTATTCAGAAACGTAATTTTTACAAAATATAGCCTACAATAAAAATAAATACATTTATAATGTATTCAGTTTGTTCCGCAGTTACCTCAGAACTTCTTTAATGCTTGTCCATGTGTTTTATTAATTTCGTTTTATAAAATCTTGTATAATCCCAGTTGTTTCGCGGGCCACCTGGATGAATATCACAGACCACTAGTGGTCCGCAGACCACACTTTATCACTTTATTAACCTATACGGATCACTAGTGAAGTATTGGTCGAAGTCTACTGAGCATGTATTAGAAAGGTTATTAAGAGTCTACAAACGATATCTGGCCTGAGAAGCTTCATTTGGAACCCATATAATCAGCATCGGAATATAATTTGTCGACTGAGACACCACGTCTTAAACAAAAAGAATCTGAACTCTGTGTTTTCTCTTCGAAAGAGAAATATTTCATACGTAACCTCCAGACGTTTACATTGTTTATGTAGCCTACAAAGAGTTCACTTACCCCGTAGGTTATCTTTATAAAACTGACATAATGCTTATTCTCCCGCCAGTGATAATATTGTAATGTACGTCGGCATGCACGTTATGAACAAAACACATAGAATAAACAAGGAATTGGAAGTCGTGTCTGAAAACTTCATCTATGAAAATACATATTTCGATTAAATTTGGTATGAGGATAGACCAAACATCGTAAAAGTTGTCGGTCAAACACTCACCAAATAACTTCCTGTCTAATAAATCTGTGCACAATAATAACTGTTAAGTCCCAATAACTATTATTTCAATAATATTTCAAAATGTGTAAAAACAGAAGGAAAATATTTAACAACTATGTAGTGTGGTTAACTTTGCAACAAGACTACAGGTATTTGTGTTTCTTTCTGTCGCTGCGTAAAATACAAGCACGAATGTACAAGTAGGCCTGCACATTTCAATGCGGAATAAATATTGTGACAATGTCGTAATAAACATGTTACTCGAAGAAAGTAAACAGTAATTAACATATAATTGTATCATATGAATGGCAATATAGGACACAACTACAAGTTAAATAGACCTATTATTTTTAAAGTAAATAAGCAATAAACAAGCATTTAAGAAGCAAAAGGGCAGATTTACAAATAAGGAACCAAACATTTATAAGTCGTATATGCGTGAAACAAGCAAAAAATTAGATTACGTCACAAATACTGCAGTGATTCTGAAAATAAACTCAATCCTTCCTAAGATACAGTCTCCTGAATATTTCATACACAAGATACGTCCGTTTGTACGGTCTGGACATTTTTCGAAAAATTTATTCTTATAAACTATGACAGAAAATAGAATAATGTTCTGTAATTTAGATAATAACACTACGGATCAAGTCTAAGACTTGTACATTTTATGTTAATATTACAATATGGGAAGGTAACTTCATAAATAAGCTTGAATAATAATATGAAGAATACAATTCGAGCGTTTAACCTAACATAACACGTACTGCACCATTCCGTTATACCGTCCGGACACCTGAAATGTTACAAACACATCACTTAAAGATTCAGGAAATACAGGATTTCGTGAATTAGAAGGAGAATGGTCAATATAAGAACAAATTGAGATGAGAATGTCTGTAGTGTTTGGGTACGTATTAGTAGAGCGAAAAATGAGAGTCAAAATTTTTCTGTTTGGCCGTCTTAGGCCCAGACGTTAGTTTGTATTTTGTCGTAGTACAGAAACAGATATATAAAATTTTGAAATTAT
>NW_019059662.1:933848-951671 GCF_000696155.1 Zootermopsis nevadensis | reverse complement strand
TCCATAGTACAACACAGACGTTCCATTCCACATATACAATGTTAATATATCGATGATTAATAGCAATAAGTCAATTTAATTCCCAATTTTTAATGTGTTTCATCAACAAACAAATGTGTCACAGATACAGCTTAAATAAAATAAACACAAAAACCAAAATCACTCAATAGAATCAAAATAATTATGAACAAATACTAATCAATAATAATAATAATAATAATAAATCCTTTATAAATAACAAATAAATACGTAAAAGAATAAAGCAAATGTATTGCAGGCAGAACATAAATATGGCGTATGTTACAAACGCTTTGTTAGAGAGCGTATGAATCTCAACCTTACAATATTACTATAACATCCGCATCGTAGTATCTGCTATATAACACACACATTATGTTGAATGAAATTTGCTACTTCCGTACTTCGTGTACGCATTTCTTTTTTGAACAGAACTTTTCCGTAGCTTTGGATTCGACTACTTCTTCAACAGGTCGAGGCAAACTGCACAATCAATAGCAGGTACAAGGTATGTTCAAATCCCTGCTGAAACCTTCCGCTAAACCAACACACGTTCATACTAAAATTGCTATTCTTCTGAACAAAGCAACCCGAGCGCATTATGACCTGTCACATCACTGGGACTGAGAAAAGTGGATACTCAACTCCCTAAATGTACATAATTCAAAACTACAGCGTGCTATCTCCTCATATCCAGATGATTGACGTCCCACTTATTTAACTACTCTCTTTGTTCTTCTATGAACCAATGCACACGTCTTCAAGAGGCAACAACATGAATGAAGTCCGAGGATATCGACTGACATGTGAACAATGCTTCTGCTTTTGCAACTGCAATCAGACCTACATAGGTCTACGTATTCCCTTCCTCTCAATACGATGTGAATATTAAGAAGGACAAACACTACTTGCTTGATAACATCTAAGGTTCACATGGCGACTAGAATGAAAAAGTCTGTCTTCCGGGTTGTTGAGCCGTGTAGAAGTTTCAGGGGTGCCTGCTGCCTTAACCATCAATGGGGATGAGTAATCACCCAGATGATGGACTTCTACTGCTGGGTGCAAAAACCCAGAAGACACCCATCTTCCTAAGTACTGCTTATTATGACGTCATTATCTTGCTTTGAGCGATCTTATTAAATTCAAGTTGAACTAACTTCATAGAACATCGAGCTAATATTCGTTCAGGCGGTCAAGATATTATACGCCGGTGAGAAAAGAAATGGGCGTTAGCTCAGAGACACAGAAGCTAAACTCTACCACTAGACGTACAGATTTGTAATCGGTAAGAGGAAAAATGTTGTTTACTTACTTGAATGACTACATATGGGAATAATTTGGTATCAAAGCTGCACTTCGCCCATCGGGTTGTAGCTTGGCCATTATAGTGTACATGATATATCGATTCCATTGCCACATATTATATTATTTTTCTCGCTCGCTTTTACTACAAGGCGCGCGTAGGTTACGTAATAATGAGGATTAAACAGCGAAGAGATGACGGACCATTACATCAACTTATTACCTTGCATTCCTCCTGGTACGAGAAACATGGAATGCCTACAGAATAAATGAATTCGAAAGGTCTGTCGGGTTAAATCTATTAGATACTAAATGCCATTTTATCAAGCCAAAATTCCTATTTCTCACTGGTGTCAGATGTTGATACATTGTGGATTGGATCGGATTAGGAAAGACAGAAACGTTCATGCCCTATTTGAAGGCAAGTTATGATAAACTGTCGTTATTAAGAGTTATCAGATATTTACATTATGCTATAAACATATAAGTCCCAAAGCGTTGACCACAAAACATTGGAGTCTAGTTCCTGCAATCAACCGCTGAGCTTAGCACGCGTCTTCCTTATAATAAACAGTGTAATGTCACACCTCGAGGGAGTAATTAACTGCGATAGTATCACGAACAGCAAGGGCAGAAAGGATTGCTTAATGACACGGGGGAGAAAGGGGCATAGCATTAAGGATTGGTATTAACAACAGCACACAATGCAATCGGCGGTTGATTCTCTTGGGAAATAATGAGATACAACACAAAAAATATGTTGTTCTTGAACATCCACATATGACAATGATCTTCCCACAGAGACTATACTACATATCATATACCAATAAAGACGCTTCGTTTGTACACCGACAGCGAATGATTGTGGAAATACCCATTACTTCACGACTTGATAAATCTCAAAATATATATCACAAACTTACAGCAATGTTTGAAAATATAATGCAAACAATTTCAGAGTCAAATAATTAACGTTCATTTAAACCTAAGTTCTCATTATCCAAGGCAATCAGTTTAGTTCCTGTACCCAATACTGTACTGGTTATGTGCGTAGGCTGACATCTTTAAGTATAAATATTTACACATAGTTAATAAATGTTGGATCAAACAGTAGTAAATATTATATTTTAATTTATTTCAAATAATAAATATATTTAAAATAAATTACATAATAATAAAGACGGATAATTATGAACATCAAATAGAACACTTTTCGGTTGGGGCCGATTTATAAGAAGTTCTCACGGCCAATCAGTGCCATAAACCATCTACCTCCCCCTCACGATATGTAAAATGGGGTTGGTGTACCGCCATGACACTTCGACAATATTTAGTGTGCCGTGAGTGTAGAAAGTTTGCGCAACACTGGGCCACCAGGAAGGTCCAAGATAGGCAGGAGGGTTTGCAATTCAAAGGGACACATCATCTGTTGGCATATGCTGATGATGTTAATTTATTGGGTGACGATATAAATACAATACAGAGGAATACAGAAGTAGTCGGGAGGATAATCTCATGCGCGATCTATGGGAGAATGGATTTTGTTGGCCCAGGCTAGGGTTCGGTGGAGGGCTTTGGTTAATTCGGTAACGAACTTTCAGGTTCCCTAAGTCATCTAGTTAGTTAGTTAGTTAGTTAGTGCCCTACATTTTTTTTTTTTTAGTTTTTGTGACGATATAAATACAATACAGAGGAATACAGAAGTAGTCGGGAGGATAATCTCATGCGCGATCTATGGGAGAATGGATTTTGTTGGCCCAGGCTAGGGTTCGGTGGAGGGCTTTGGTTAATTCGGTAACGAACTTTCAGGTTCCCTAAGTCATCTAGTTAGTTAGTTAGTTAGTTAGTGCCCTACATTTTTTTTTTTTTAGTTTTTTAGTTTTTTAGTGTTCTGTCTGACGACAGGTCCATATGAACAGGATCCTTCCATCCTTTTCTCGGACTGGGACCTGTTCATATACGTTCTTGGCAGATGATCCAGAAGTGGTTGGCCATTGCCTTCTTCTGTGTGGAATGGAGTAATTATTGGGATGCCACGGAGAAACCGGGGAAGCCCCCGGAGGAAAACTCCGTGTTGCCTAGACCACGGCCTTACCCAACACAAGTTATAAATTCGGGCACAGTCGGGAATCGAACCCGAGACCCCAGGATTACAAGGCCAGCGTTCTAACCGCTAGACCACCGTGGCACCCTACACTTATGGGCACTTTTTTACGGGAATGAAAAGTGGACATTGAAAGCAAAGGATAACACATAAATTAAAACTGCTGGAATTAAATTAGTCAGAAGAAAAGTGAAATAAACTTGGAAAACTATAAAATCAAATACAGAACCAATAATGCACAAAATGTGAAAGAAAACAGACTGAACATGATGACTAACGTAAAGAGACAGACTCCCCAAACTGTTAAAAAAATGACAAACCACGTGGAGTAAGAAACCAAGAGGCTTTCAGGCGATTACGACTCAGAACAAGTCATTAAGTTTCTCTTTGTCTTCTAGATGCTGCTGATAATGATGGATATGAATTCATTTAGCCCTGTTAGTTTACATATTTTACCGGCTGTAGCTAGCCATAATGGTCGTTATCGCATAGCAAATACATTTGCTCATAAAAACCACTTTATGCTTTACAGATCAATAAAATTTACTTATATCACAGAAACGTATATTTATCATTCATACCTTGCAGTGTTCCTTTTCTTTCCGTTCTGCAGGTTCGTCAGGTAATATTCTTCTCCCACTGAACGTCCTTGACAAGATTCTTGATGACAACACGAACACTGTCACTGTACTCAACACGATCAAACATGGCCTCAATTTCTTCGGCATCACAGAGTAGATTCATAAATCTCATAATGTTTTGTTCAGGTTCGTTGTCAAGAAAATTTGCAGCAAATTATAAGGTTCCTTTTAACTGTTCATATTTTCCTCCCAAATTCCGTATTAACGTCCTTAAAAATATGTGGACATTGAAGTTCAGATAAAATATGGTCATAGATGTATAAAACACGCAACTTTAGCAAAAAAAATATTTTGTTACTGAAAATTCATTATATTCCAAGTATACTATATCGACCTTTAGCTCTCCTAATGTGGTGTGAATTTCGGAAACACCAAATTAGATACCATAACTTCTGATATTCGAATAGAGGCCTAAATCGATGCACATAAATTTTCCAAGCAGAAAAAATGCCTGTAATTAAAATTATTCTTATTCGTTCTTCACCATAAATGACCGCCCAAACAGGAAACAGCATGTGAAACTGAATTTGTTTATCGACCTCAACCAAGCTACTACTTTAATCGATTTAAAACTGCAATTGAATCAGAGATGAATGACGTATCAAAATTAATGTTAACCTCAATTGCCCTTTCTGGTATTAGGCCTACATATTCACAGTTCCGTGGTTAATTGAGTGACGTAAATTGGAATGCATGCTGTCAGTGTCAAATCCCGACCACATTTAGTGAGGAGTACGACAAAATTGTTAAATAAATCTCCAATTTACACTGCGTTGTAATGACGTCAACTTAATAACCTCATAACACTTTTCTTCTATGATAAACTGCTTTCAGCGTTAAGTTCATGAATCAAAGAAACTTGAAAATATTACACTTGACAGTAAATTCACACTTGATGCCATTCAATACACCGTTTTGACATGTGACGCACACCCACATGCACCACGTGGTATAGTGTGTTGTGCTGTCTTAAAATGACTGTGTTTAAGCACTACCAGAAATGTGTCAGAACCAGTTACGCAATTTCGACTTCTAATTGTAAAAATAATAAGAAAACAAAAAATAAAACAGCTACAAAATATGACGAAACAGCTCCCATTCCGTTTGTAGTTCGGCTGTTGGTATTACTGACAACATTCGGCACTCATTCGGTTATCAAATACATGTTGCTTCAGAACACCGCAAGCGATTAGTTTAATACCGGAGACGAACATATGTTAAATATTAGATAAAATAAGGTAAACTGATGACATGCCTGATAATTCGTACAGCAGAAGGAATCTTGATGAGGATGACACACACATTCCACATGATGACGAATGCAGTTGGCAGCACTTAGAGAGATGGGAATTTTTGGACCTCAGCTGATCCATTTCTCCTACCTTCGGATTTTGTCCCATGAGGTCAACATTTTTGTGTGTACGGTAGGCTCTTTATTTTCAAAGATTAATGAGTCTCTTACCAAAAACACATGAAGATTTCAGTCAAACAGAATACTGGAATGAGTTTTTCAAGAAAAGAGGGCCAAAGGCGTTTGAATGGTAAAATGAATATCGTTATCTTTTGTACATAACCTTAAAATTATACATAGCAGTAACTTTTTTGAACAAAGCATATCTATCTTTTTCTGTAGGTATGGAGAATACCCGGAATTGTGTGGCCTTCTTCATAAGTATATTAAACCAAAGGATGTAATCCTTATGGTAGGATGTGGGAATTCTACACTAAGTGCCGATTTGTATGATGTTGGTTATAGGTAAACCATTAACCTAAACTATTTACTTGAATATTTGGATATCAGACGACTTTAGTTACTATTGCATATATTGTAACAATCCATAGGTATGGTTACAAAATATTATAATTTTGGGATCGTTGCTATTAACACGCATGCTCTTCAGTTTCTGCATATTTGAAAGTGACAGTGTAACACTTACTGTTGATTTATGTGCTAATTGTTTATGTTTTCAAATAATGAAGTCCATTGTTTTTACATTAATTTCAGACATATAACAAATATTGACATCAGTCATGTGGTAATCAAACAAATGCAAGATGCCCATGGAAAGGACCGTATTAATATGGTGTATCAACAGATGGATGCACTGAACATGACTTTTAATGATTGTCAGTTCAGTGTAGTTCTTGACAAAGGAACATTGGATGCACTTATGCCAGATGATTCTGAGGATGTTAGAAGAAAAATTGACAAACTCTTTAATGTGTGTAAAACACATTCTGTATATTTCCCTCTCATAATAAAATATAAAATGCTTGTTAATGATATAGTTTATATTAACCTTTGACATAACTTGTTAATTTCACTAAATATGTATTTATTGTGCTAGGAAATTGACCGTGTTCTTCGTGTAGGAGGCCGTTATATTTGTGTATCATTGCTTCAAGATCACATCCTTGTCAAGTTACTAGAATTCTTCCCAACAGCTGGTTGGATGTTACGGGTGTGTCGATGCATTGAAGCAGAACATAGATCAGCACAAAGTGGAGATGGAGCATGTTTACCAGTCTTTATTGTTGTTTGCACGAAGTTCAAGAAACTTCCTAACATTCAGCCTGTAAGTTCATTTTTTACAACTAAATATCTTTTATTATAACTGAAAGTTTCAGTGTAGTATTTTTTTTTCATTTTACCACATCAAATGCTTTCTTAATGATTGTATTATTGGTGATAGTATAAAAATGAAAATCTTGTTTGTGAAGATATTTTGTCTTTTTATGCAGAATAAGGTGAAATCCAAGTGGTATTGTTATTGTATGTAAAGAAATAGATAATTTGATAAAACATAAAAAACCTAAATTTGATTTGATATGGGAAATAGGAAGCATTAACTCATTGATTTTCTCAAAAACAGTTCATTGTGCAAAACTTGGTTTGTGATGCATAGATCCATCTAAGTTTGCAGCTGTTCTTTCATCAGCTATGTGACAGTACCTACATATTACAAATTAGTGTTCACAATAAATGAGGTATGCAAAGTTATACAGAACCCATCTGAAAAGAAACATTTTTGCCATTAAGGTGAATCACTCTATTCTTGTTCTGTTCTGTCTTGTGAGATTTCATCTGATGTTTTAGGTACTTGAGATCTGTTTGGCTGGAGAGCATATTCAAAGAGTCTGTTCTCAAGACGAAGTCAAGTCTAGTGTGAAAGCTCTTCAGCAGTCATCACTAGTATGTTCAAGACTGAATCGTGGAAGTGTAGCAGGGCATGGTGAAGTCTTCCTTGATCTTTTTCGTCCTGGGGAGACAAATCCACGTTATACAGTCAATGTCCTAGATCAACCATATGCCAAGGAAACTGGAAGAAGATTTGCAGCCTTCATTGTACCACAGGGAAGGCAAGTTTTTTGTACTTTTTTTTATAAATTGTTTCTTTCTCTGGAGACAAAATAATGAATTCCATTTTAACCATATTAATTTATATATCAAACAATTCAAATTTTTACATGCACTTTATAGGAATGTATCACATTTAAATCCAGAAGAAAACATATGACTTCCTTATTATTCTTGTAGGGAGACAGAATGGCTTTTTGCAACACCTGAGGGCCGTTCAACATTGCTGAAATCTGCAGGCTTTGATCGACTGGCTGTTGTGTCATTACACAGAGACCAAACATATAAAGGACTGGATGCTGTTCAGGAGGAACTGACTGACAGCATCTTGCACTTAGCACCACCTGGCCTTTTACAGAATGCACAAGTAATTATCAAAACCATCAGATGGGTGAAAAATTTAACAACACAAATCTCTGATTATGATATGGAAAGGAAATTCCACTGTACTAGTCTTCAAGAGGAATGGCTGACTTGCCCTGAGTCCTTTTGGATCTCAGGAGTCAGATCACCACAGTCCAGGTTCAAGAAAAATAGTGTAACATTCTAAAAATTAAGAAACATTGGTCTAGACGGGTGATCTTTGTCATTCTGTTTGTCTGCTCACAACACACCCTTACTTTCCTTATGTCAGTTCCTTGTGATGGAACCACAGTTTTTAAAATGTCAGATTTATTCCATGATGGCGTAGCTCATAGTCTACACAAACATTATTTCAAGTTTGCATGGTCTCTCATATGATCAAGAAATTCCCTGCCATTAATAGAACTTGAAGGTTCGTTACCATGTTCACAAGAGCAAGCTAATGGTCCTTATTCTGAGCCAGAAAAATTCAGTCCACACCCTCATATCCTATGTAAGACTCATTTTAATATTGTCCTCCCATACACACCTATTGACACTATATAGTCTGAGCTACTGAAAACGTGTAGGTAAATAAATTATAAATAAATAAACATATGCACCTAGGTCTCACAAGTGGTATTATTCTTCTTCTATGGCTCTCCGGTCCATATTCGGTCCATGGCCTCCTCAATTCTCCTCTTCCATTCGGTCCTCTGTTAGGTCCGTGTGTCCGAGGCTTTGATCGAGGTTTCGAAACATCTTCCTTTTTACAGTGCAAGGTGCAGGTACCATTAAGTGGGACACAAGTGGTATTCATCATTCAAGTTTTCCAATTAAAAGTCCCTTCTTTTAACCGGAATATAGACGTCCAGTATGACTGAAAAGGAAACATGCTTATATTCATGTATAATGTTTCTGATTGCAGATTCCATTCTTATCAGTTGGTTCTGATGTTGGGAGAAGGGAAATTTGTTACCGTGGACACAGTCAGATGTCTGGAGACTTCATAGTTGAAGAGGTTGAAGGTGATGGAGGACAGTTGTTCCGAAGGCTTATTTTCTTGAACAGCCAAGGTGTCATTCAGTCCGAGGCACGCTTGAAGCTGTGTATGTAGTTTTGTCTTTAAATGTACATGACCAACCAGAAATCAGAAAGACTAAATACACTCATAAATGTAGTCATTTAACTGTAATTTTGAGTATTACATTGTGATGTTATTAGAATCACACAATTTCTTGGTGATGATCATTAACTTTTTCTTGCAGTAAAATCGAGGAAAGGAAAACCAAAAAAAGTAATTGATGTTGGTTATTTGGCTTGTGAACATCACACTTACATGACAGTTGGTGTTGCCCTTGCTGCACCAGATGGAGCAGAATGCAATGTTGCAGTTATTGGTCTTGGGGGAGGAGGATTGTGCACCTTTCTGCAACATTGCTTCCAGAAGGTACTGCTATGATGGTTTCTGCTAGAAATGTTTGTTACAAATCCACATTGTCATAACCAAGAAAACCATAATTAACTTCTTTACTGTTGTGAGAATGTCAGATCTTGTTTCTGGATTTGTTACAGATACGGATCACAGCCGTGGATATAGATCCAGCCATGCTTGAAGTTGCCACAGACTATTTTGATTTGGTTCAAGATGAAAGACTTGATGTGTATATTAGAGATGGCGCTCAGTTCATTCAACAGGCTGCAGAGAAAGGTGCGACAGCATACAGTACAGGGTATACACAAAAGAATGGTGCGTTTTCAAAAGTTAATAAAAAATTTATTTCTCACCTTACACGGGCACAACATACACCGTCAGCGGCAGAAACTGTCCAAGTTTCTCATGCGTTAATTACAATCCTTCAATGTGTGCACCCTGGGTCACACGACACACAAACTCATCCCAGACCCGGTGTAGCATGTCCGCTGTAATGGCCTGCAGTGCATGCGTTATCCGATCACGAAGTTCATGGATGGACGTGGGCAATGGTGGTACATAAACGCTGTCTTTAACGAACCCCCAAAGAAAGAAATTGCACGGTGTAAGATCTGGCGAACGGGGTGGCCAAGGGACACCTCAAAACGGAGCACACAGAAAGCCTTCTCCTGCTGCAATGCCATCTTTGAAACTGGCCCCGTGGCCACACAGGAAGCATGAGAAACTTGGACATTTGCCGCCACTGACGGTGTATGTTGTGTCCATGTAAGGTGAGAAATATTTTTTTTATTAACTTTTGAAACTGCACCATTCTTTTGTGTATACCCTGTATATGGTTCGATTTATTTAATTCTTCATACTGATCACCACAGTTCAGTGCATAACTCATCTTTGTTGCTTAGCTTCCAACTAGATTTTTATTTTTTTGTTGAGTGTTGAAATGTCTGATTTTTCAGCATCTTAGTTTATACATTTCTCCCTCCTTGTTTTGTCTCGACTCTTACAGGCACTGTCAGAGATCCATGCAACTACTTACCATAATGTAAGGCTCCTGTAATTTTATAATATCTCAGGAAGATACCATTAACAATTATTTGTACATTTTAAACCTTGTTAAAATACTGTTATATCCATATACTAGTTTCTGGTTTTACAAATCCATCTTAGCATGCAAAAGAGGTTTAAAATGCAAAGATGTTAGAAAGACTGGAAAAAGATAAATTGATTCTTAACCCGTCGACGTGGTAGTTTAAATACCCCGCATATACTGCTGTCGTGCTGTTCCTGCGGTAGTATTTTTTAAATGCCCGTTTAAATTTTGCTGTAAAATACTCTTTTTTTCATAACTTTTGAATTATATGAGATATAATTATAAATTTAATAATAATAATAATTTAATAAATTACAAAATTAATATGCTTAAATGGACTCTTTTCTAACGGACTCCTGAAAGTAAGGTATAATTGTGAAGTGAATGAAAAAAAGATTTTATATCAATATATAAGTTTTATTTGATAGTGGATGTACGTGTTAATTGTATGATTTTTCTTCTCTTTCATTTTATATGTACAGATGGCCTGCCATCAGTTCTCATGTGCAGTTCTTTCAACATCACATGATGTACTCATAAATTAATTAATATAATATATAATTATAAGGTACCTCGTTTAACTGGAACCATTTATCCTGATGAGACTTGCTAGTATTTGTCTGTTTCTCCCATATTCTCATTTCACCTTTTATAAACAGCTTCTGTTTTCTTATTCTTCAGTTAAAACAGCACTGTTGAACAAGCAAGCAAATAAGCACTGGATTACTTTGTTGTAGGAACTTCATTCCATGCAGTTCTGTTTGATGTGGACAGCAAAACTCCTGGTGCTGGTATGAGCTGTCCTCCCCCACAGTTCCTAGAACCCTCTCTGTTAAAAGATGTAAAGAAATGTGTAGGAGATAAAGGTTGGTGTTTGTAATACATTTCATATTCATATATTGGTAAGCCTAGCCCTTCTCTGTTATTTCACAGCTCACTATTTTACCGACACAGAATCTGTAATAAATGTCACAGCACAATTATGATATCCATATAGGCAAAAATGTTCATCACATTCTAATATCCAAATTAAAATACAAAGTTTAAAGCCCTTACATGCAAAGACCAATGTACAAACACATTCTGATAATTGTCAATAGATTAACTTCCACAAAGTTGTTTTTCTAAGTCTTGCTTCCTTTTTCCACCAAGTACGTGAAAGAAGTACATTATATCTGTTAATGCCCCATGCATCAGAAAAGTATTTTATAACCAGTATACAACTTACTTATTTATACATATCCCTCAAATTGTAAATTCAAGGTGTTTTTCAACATTGTTGCAGGTTTGTTTATCCTCAACTTAGTTTGCCGCATTTCTAAGCTCAGAGAAGAAGCAATAAACAACATCAAAGATGTTTTCAAATCAGTCAGCTCCTACAAACTGGAACAGGAAGTAAATGAGATAATCTTTTGTACTGATGATGCTGTTGAAGAGAAACAAACATGGAGAAACAGCTTAGAAGAGGCTGCCAAGAGAGTCAATGGACTTGCAAAGAAAAGAAAATTACAGGCTGGAGATTTAGTAGATGTCTCAAACCTTGTAAATTCTCTTAAAATCACTGCATGATTGCTCAACTCAGCATCTCCTTTGTACTTGTATCATAATTATATTATCTTACAATAAATGAGTGTCATGTGTGCGATTAATAATATATGTAATTAATGGAATAAAGACATTCAGTTTTTAGACGAAGGCGTTTTTAGACATTTAACCAAATGTATTTAAATGCCATTAAACATACTGCAGTGGATTTATAAAATGAATTCTAGGTGCTTTGTGTTGTTTAATTAACTTTTTCATGACTAAAAAAGGGAATGCTTGATTAAGATTACAATTTAGTTGATTTCAGTTATGCACAGGTTCAACTTCATATTAACTTAAATTACCAAATTTTCAAGGCATTAATATACACAAGAAATCAAATATATAATTTCTAATTTATATAAATCAACACTAATCTCATTGTAATTTAGAGATGTTACTTCTCAAATACAAGCCCATATGAATGTCTTTGGAGACCATAGGGATATGGGATGTTAGGTAGAAATGTAAGACACATCTGAAATAATCCAATACAAGAACTAAATTAATGTCAATATACTGACAAATTTAAATACACATCAACATTACAGCATTATAATTTAGCATTTTGTATTATGTAACTGTCAAACTGTATCAGTTGCCACTTAGAGGCAAAAGAATGGGTTAATATCACAGTACCTTTGATCATTTTCAGACTGAATGCAACATACAAAATAACTACTTTCAGATCTCTTGCAGTAAAATCACTATAAATATATATATATAGACATTTAAATATCATACTCAACCCACTGGAGTCTAACATCAAGCTTTACTCATGGGCAGCCATAATGTCCAAACAAGTACACCTGCTACCTGTTGCAACCCCATCACAGACCAAGCAGCATGTCTTTAAGGGAGGCTTCACAATGTTAACTGCAGTATATTTAGTAAATATTATAATCCATACTATCAAGTAATGTAAAAGTGCACCTCTATATTATTATGCATTTGTTTTCAGATTTCAATCTTTGCTTTCCACTATAATATAATCTCAGCTGTCACTCTAGAAAAATGTTTAGTTTCAAGGATTTTTTACAAATTCAAAAGTCCACATTTTTTATTTATCTGTAAGTGGATGAATATTCCATTTAAACAACTGTATTACTATACAAGAAAATAGGTCACACTGTATTTATTGTTTTAGGTATGTGAGATTAACACTGAAAATTCAGATTATGAACCAGATGGTTACAAGTGAAGGCAACGGGCATAAATGGGCAGGAAAAGGCTGAACGAAGTTACACAGACATCTAGAGAAATTATGAGATTTCAACCCACTCCTGAATTTTAAATAAAATCTATTCAATGTGTTCCTTAATTAGACATTAAAAAAAGTACAGGTTACCACTCACACACAGCCTAAATCCTCCATATAGAAAAGTGTGGGCACTGAATGCAATTACATTTCAGGCTACAAAAGCAGGAATCAGGAGTGTAGATACCCTTGTGCATGTGTATGAATAGGTCAATTCAGGAAATCTTCAACTCCTAGAAAATGGCTGCACTCAGTATTCATTAAACACATTTAAGAATTTTCATATTTTTTAATTATACAAGAAATGCACTTCTAATTTTAGGATGGAAGACACCAGACAACTATGGGAAGTATAGGCTAAGACTGGTGAATTGTAACAGTGTCAAATTTCAAGTTTTTACAATAAACCTTCAAGTTTTACAAGGACAGAAGTGAAAGCTTCATGGAAAGTTGTGTATCTCAAAGTTAAAGGTTCTCAATCAAGGACAAACATGAAGTCCTGAGCACAAGGCAAAGATGGCTTTTAGTACTTCAAAATTATGTGATAAATTAATAATTTTATTGTGCTTGTAACATAATGAAAGCAGGAAATATAATGCACACGTACCCCTTCCACCTTTCATCCTGCAAGGATGAATTGGAGGATATCATTTTAGAATTTTGGAGAAAGGAAGGAAAAAATAAGGAAAGAGATTGACCAGTGACATATTTTCTCCTGTCTACACACACACACACACACACACTGTTTGGATAAACTTTTGAATCTTCCAGGAGACTGAATAAATACAAAATAGTGACATCAATGAAAACAAAAAAATTACCCATCTACTTTTAGTTACTGACAGAAAAAGCACAAGTGACATGGAACACACAAATGCATAAAAAGACAAGACATGCCAAATCTCTTAACTGCATTATTATTTTCTGAGAAGAATTCTGAGAGTTGTCTGTAGCTATGAGAAGACTACTTACAGCAAACCTGCATTCAATCATAAAATATACATTCCTTTATATGTACAGATTATAAATATAAATTACAGCAGTTGGGAGATGTTGAAACAATTATACAATGTCAATATAAACTTTCATACCATAGAAATGAGTCCTGATGTCACTTGATATATCTGGTTGGTGAAGCAACATACCGTATACTTCAAAGAACCATATTATATGCTATTACTTACTTGCAAATATAGTATTAAACCTTAAAATAATGCATATTCTTACTTTACTACACATACAATGGAAGCTGGCTCTGTTTCTGTTACCAGGTAACTCAGAAGCAGAGCCAGCTTCTGAAACATTGTGCAACTTTTCAAACTAAGACGAAGGAAAATGTCCAAGAATATGTTTCAGTTTAATGACACACATTCACCAAGAACCTTCAGACTAACACAAAACTGTTAAGATATTTAAAATAATGTTTATAAAGAAATATTCTAAAACTCAAATACACACATACACACCACATAATGTAGATATCCAAGAAATGTCACATTCAGACACCACAAATTGTCATAAATAATTTACCAAATATTGCAAAGCTCTTGCTAAGACTGACTGTAATTCTGGGAATGACATAATATAGCTCCCAATTCTGTTGCAAGGTCTAGTACAACTCCAGTCACTGACTGTATTTATATACAATTTCATGCACAGCACATTTCCCCCAAATGTTCTTATTTGATTTTAACAATTATAAACTGCATCAGATGTTGAAGATGACTGTCTTCTGGAATGTGCTGTGTAGTCTCACAGACAGCGACTTACATTTCAGAGGAGCTAACTGCCTCCATCACTGCTCTGGTAATGGAGGCAGTAAACTCCTCTGAAATGTCAGTCGATATCTATGGGGCTACACAGCACAACATCCCAGAAGACATCTTCCTACTCCCTGCTGCGAGAACCTGAAATCTCATCTGTATCTGAAACTTCTCTTAACATCACCCTGTTTCTTAATGAAAGCTTCGAACTTCCAGAATACTTTCAAAAAGCAAAAAATTGAATGCTATATGCTCAATTATTGATGCCAGTAGCAGCATTACATTGAATTAAAATATAAATATGGTTTATGGGTGATTTGACCTTTATCATACAGGAACAGGAAATTTAAATCCCTGTACTAGAGGGCTAATCACCAAATTTTAACTCCAGTGTTAACAGCATGCTACTGTTACGCAAATCCAGCTGGACCATGCATAAGCCATGATGCATAGTCAATAAAGTACACTGCCTCTCCAAGTATGATTATTTCTATTTATTTAACTTTTTATCCTTTGCAACAACAAAACTGTACTTCCTACTCTAGGTCTGCCCTGAAACATAATGAATGCTCCAGGACAATCTATTGGACTTCATTATACAGAATTTTCTCTTTTTAATTCTAGTAAGGGATGGAATAACGAACTTCCTAACTCAGTGGAGCATAGTCCTTGAAAAGCTGACAGTCACTCTGCTGGTCAAGAAGTTCTTGCCTTATATGGAAACAAAGGACTTGTGACTGTTTACAACAGCCCAACAATGAAATAAATAAATTATGTTGTTTGAATAAAATATTGGCCTCAACTACAACACTTCCATTTGGTTGGATTATACAGATGAGACAGTTAAAATAAAGAGTATTTCACCAACCTATGAATCAAACAGCAGAGACCTTAAGTTTGAAATATAGGGTATATGCAAGAACATTTCCATGTTGCTCTAAAGAAGCCTAATCTACAGTTACAGTCAAGATTTTCTGCAATTCTATGTTAACATTGTTACCATACAGATAAGCAATAAATTATGCTTATGACATGCTCTTCTAGGGAAAAAAAACATGTAACAGTGGCAAGTAATTGGTATTTTTTTGGAGGCTTTGAAATGAGTCTGTAACATATTAGGTTAATGCCAGAACTTCTACATACAAAGAATAATATTCAACTACATTATGTTCTTGGGAAATCTGCCAACTGTAACAAATATCTTTTTTTTTTTTTTGATACTCCCACCAATGCCTTTACCTCAGCATTAAAATTATTAATGGACCAAATACTGATCTGTGAAATATGGACTAAATTGTCACAGATGGGAAGTAAATATGAAGATGGATTAGATAGAAACAGGACATGAGGATGTGGAATGGATTCATCTGGTTCAGAATAGGGAGCAGCGGTAGGCTCTTGTGAACGTAATGAATTCTCAGTTTCATAAAAGGCAGAGCATGTGTTGATTACCTTCCCAAGGACAGTGCTCCATGAAGTTGGTTCCAGAAAGAACAGATGATTCTGAAATACTCGATGAAAATAAAGAACAAAGAGTGAATAAGATATAAATCTCAAATTTTAAAATACCAGTAACTGTAAGCAAGAAGGACATACAGTAGCTTTGACAATACTAAGAGAAGACTGATATTTTCCAAACTACTGTTTTGTACAATTTACAAGAATGATATTGCAGGGATGGCATACTGTTTGTACATATGACACTACTATTACCTTCCAAATTCAGTAAGGTAATTTACAGCACAAACAAAGTACTGTAAGACAAGTTATACTTATATCACTTGCTACATACCCATTTAAGCAAGAAAGCAAGTTCAGCAATCTAACTTCATTTGCAGTACAGTTTTAAAATATAATTGCTCAATATGCATGTAAACAGTTCATATACATTATATGCATGTTCTATAGGCCTTTAAATATATAAAACAGGAAACATTCCAACATATATTTATTTTTACTTCATGGGTAACAATTTAAAAGATGGGCCAGAGATTCAAGTGTTTTTATTTTCATGTAATTATATTCAAATAAACTGTTTCGAAAGTACTTACGTTTGCATTATGTCAGTTATAGTTACAGAACAGGGTAAGAAACAACGTTCTGCAAGATGTTATTTTGACTTGGGGAAGACTGTCTCATGAATACAGACTAGAAGGACTTTAATAATGACTGGAATGATAACAGTGACCATGTTATGTGTTTACTGCCTTGGAACATAAAACATCACCTCAGAATAATTTCTTCACCATCTTTTTGAGTCCACTGCTGCCACTCATTCTCTTAACATTGTTTCTTTGAGACACTTCCACACCTCGACTTCTTATAGCCTCACTAGTCCGATCCAAGTCTTCAGATTCGGAATGACCATTTGCAGAATGCCCACTTTCATTATGCAGGATAGCTGGGGACAGGGCAGGTGACAATGGACCATGACTAGACTTATCTGAAGTCGCACTGGCAGCACGGCGACTACTGTACCACTCCCAATTGTCTGACTTCAACCTTGCCTGTAGACTTGGTTCTACGCTGTTTCCAGTACGGTTACTACGAGCAGACATTGCTGTCTTCATGAAAAACGGTGATGATAAACGTTGAACTTTAGGACTGAGTCCCACAGACTTAACGGCCCCATTTCCTTGGTGGGATACAGGTGCATTTTCTCCTAATTTCTCTTTAGTTCTAATAATCACTTCTTCTTCCTTCAACTCAACTCCCTGCGGCAGATCAATTTCTGTCTTCACTTGTGGAGATTCTTTTCCCGAAGCAGAAGATGCATGTGAAAAGCCATTTATTACCACTGGAAGGACTTCCTGACCTTGATTAAGATTATGAAGACCACTGTGCCTTGCAACTGGAGATTCAGGCACAGACTGTTGATGCACTAAACCACTGCCCTCTTCTGATGCCACACCATTTGAAAACTTCCAC
>NW_019059662.1:921335-933569 GCF_000696155.1 Zootermopsis nevadensis | reverse complement strand
TCACTTTCACTCCTGCCAGAGTCCTCTAAATTGGGAAGATATTCTGAAACCCTTCTTCCACCTGTTCTTGAACTGAGATTTGCACTTGATGAGGATTTATGTAATGTATCTTTTCTTTTGCGTCTTCTCCGCTTATTTTCTAATTTGGGTACTGTTCCAGTCCCACCATCAACTTCAACATTATGAGACTCAATGAGAAGGTCACTGTAAGTGCCTAAAAATAAAAACAAAATTAGTCCAAGTTCAATGCAGCAGTTTCCAATTTATTTCTGACCAACATAATCACCCGACATATTTGGGCTTCCCATGCAACAATGTTCGCTGTGAAGACAGAAATACACATGTCAAAATACATGTACAGCGTCCATAAATATCTTACACTATCTTAATATTTTATTATTCAGAGACGGTACAGTTGAATTACTCTTTTATTCAACATTTGCTTTCTTCAAAGATAATGGATCTTACCAGAGATCTTCAGAGCTTCTGCACTAGGCCTACGATTATGAACCTTTTGGGCTTCATGGCCACTCACTCCTTCAGCAGATCTTCGACGATTTGGTGCTATTTTACTGTCCTTCCCCTGCTGAATACGCCATCCAAAACTCCACTTATGTTGTGTACTTTTCACACTTGTGTCTGGCAGACGTCGGCAAAAGTACAGAATAACGCCAAATATTGTCACCTCAATTACTATGAGGACCACATGCTGTACTATAACCTGCAAAATAAATCCACAAATTCACACATGTTCGTAACACTTTGCAAGAAAACAAACTATTCATTTTACAGGCAAACAAGTTTTTCAGAGACAGAATGAATATAATTTATAATTCTATTAAACATGCCTGGCTGAAAAAAATGTCAATTTTTGGTTCAAAATTTTCAATGTAATCATAATGATGTAACACAAATATTTTAATAGGTACAAAATGTTACAATAAAGAATAATAAGGGATTTCTTTCATAAACCAGAAAACAGCTGGCCTTTATCACAAAGAAAGTCAAGTATATGCATGTAATAATAATGTTCTTATATAAAGTCACCACTAAAAATAATTACTATGTTTTACATTTAAAAGCAATACAGTGCACACAGTTTAGTTTAACGTACATTACGAAATAATATTCAGCATTTAAGAACAGATTTGTTAGAAACAGTGTTGCTGAGAAATGCAAGTAAAGAATGATTTTTAAGTGCAGATTGTAAGTCACCAGTGTTGAGATGGTAGATGGTTACCAACTGACTTAAAAATCTCAAATCTCATATAATATTAAAGTCCAGTGTCAACTACAGGTTTAATAAATTACAATTATCCTATTTCCAAAATTTAATTTGCAACAAATAGATTTGTAGATGGAAGAGAAATACCATAAAATTAGTTTCCTTCTCATACAAATTTGTATCATTTCATACAGAAAACAGTACTCTCAGCCGGAATCACTTACAGCTGCCTTATGTTGCCAGCTATCTCTTTCTGAAAGAAGCATCTCAACTGCAAACGTTAATGTTGCTAGCTGTTTCTGAAGTGCTACCATTTCCTCTACACGCTTCTGCTCACGTTCCTCTCCCTTGCGACTTTCTTCTGCCACAGCAACAAGAGTACGGTTGAACGCTCGCTGCATTTCTTCCACTTGTCTTTTGTAACGTCTGCTAAGTTCTTCTAGGTACTGCCCACTTAGAGACATATTGCGTTCCAAAGCCTAAAATAAATACACACAGCATAAAAGTGAAACAATTTGCCACGCTGTAAAGGGTTCAACATTCTACCAGGCCATAAATGTGAATTCCTACAGGAATTTGTTTAAACTACAAACATTGCATGTCTAAAGGAACGTTCTGATTTCAGAAGGTAATCAAAAGGCAATATGGCATGATGAAAACAAGTCTGAAATGGACAGACAAATGCTTTGATTCCAAATGGCTTTCATTTTCATTCTGCTTCTTCGCATTATCTTTTCACTACACTACCAGCACCTGTAGCCAATGTAATTACAGAAATGCATTAACATAAAAGAACAAGGTTTTTGAAAATTTAAAACTGAAATTACACATTACCTTCAGTTATCATAAAATTTATATATCTGTATATATCAAATTAAGATTTCAAATATATTTTGATTTAACAAGAAAAATATCATGTGCTCTAATATCACATAAGTATACATGAGATAATAACAGAACAATCTTGTACTGAGAAAACTTCCATGCATTCGTACCTACAAAAACTAAACAAAAGATGAAGATTTCTGTCTTCTGAGTTGTTGCGCTGTGTAGTCTGGTGGATGTTAACCAACGTTGCCTCCGTCATCAGGGCGATGAATATTCAACGTTGGTAAACATCGACCAGACTACACAGCGCAACAACCCAGAAGACTGAAATCTTCATACTCACCACTGTGAAAATCTCAAATCTTACATAAACAAAAGATGCCAACTATGTTTTTACCTTAATTCTGTTGGAGAGGCGAACAAACACAGATTCCTTCTGAACTTGCTGTGTCTGTGAAAGAGTTGGTGGAGACACAGTTGTGGCAGTGGCAGTGGCAGAGTTAACAGCTGAACTGCTACTGGTGTCCATCCCCATGTCTAGATCTTTCAGTTCAGAAAGAAATAAGTCAAGTGACAGACTGTCTTGACTTTCTTGATACTTCTCCTCAAACATTACTTCACTCTGTTTCTCATTTCCACCTGCATGTTGCTGCTGTTGGTCAGTTTCAGTCAATGTTGGAAGCTCCTCAGACACCTCCACCTTCATAAATCCACTTTCACGTACTGGTGTCTTTGCCTGAGCATCTAAGCTCTCCTTAAATTTTTCTTGTACCCTTGCCGGACTCTCTTCCTCCGGATAAATTAATACAGTTAAAGTTGTAGGGACGCCAGCAGGAAGTTCCTGAACAGATGACACTTCTGCAAGAAGTATGGTTTCCTTTTCTTGATCATAATCGTCTTTTATAGAAGCAGATGAAGGGAAATCTTCCTTCTTGTCAGGTTCTTTAACTAGTGTTTTAGTTGGTTTTATCTGTGATACATCAGGTGTTTCTGCTCCAAGAGAATCCAACGGAAGAGAAGAAGTGGCTAATCCTATGGTGTAGCTGCCATCTGACACTGAAGAACTGCAGTGTTCGGATGTTAAGCTTGTCCCTAATGTGCATGTCAAGGGCTGTGTAATGACCAAATTCTCAAAATTTGAGTCTACATTAGGCAACTTTCTATCTACACTACTAGTCAGATTTATGGGCACAGTTCCATTTACTTCAAAACTAACATTGAACACAACTTTCTTCTCAAGAATGGCCAGTATGTTGCACACAGCAGCAATGTATTCTGCTGGAAGCAATGCTGATAAATAGTTGCTTTGGTCTGATTGTAAAGAATCAACTCTACTTGTTGAAGGCCGTAAGGGATAAGGTGCACCTGTGCGATGGCTACTAAAATCCAAGCCATAATCCATGCACAGTTTACTGTTCTGAACACTGTTGCACACAAATGGGCAATCAACCAGGGACTGTAAGTATGCCCCTCGGCAGCTGATAAGGTCGAACACTTTACTAAATATGGCATCACTGCAATTGTCACACACGACAATGTGACTAGGACTAACACAGTCCTCACTCTCTGAAGCATCAGTGTGGGTCTTGCGCACTTCAACATTAGTTGTGGTATCATTCTGAGAGTCACCAGCTTTCACCAAGACCTCAGCAGCTTTCTTAACTATGCTCATCACTGCATCTTGTGCACTACCGAAGAGGGTTTTTGGAGGCTCTCCTGTATCAACATCCAAAGGTTCTTCATCATCATCATCATCGGCCATATTGGGAAGTGACTCATGAACTTCAACCTCAGTCTCCAAAACTTCAAATTCACTAGTGCCATAAACACGAAATAGGGAGACAGGGCAGTAGTGCTCTGATCCGTAGTGTGAATGTAGTTCTACCTTGACAAACTTTCCAAACAGGTGAGGATCTAGGTTAAAGCTTTGTATGTCTCTCTCATCCTGAGCAGTAAAGTGACCAACATTCCTCCAATCACGACTGGGAAAGCGATCACTCAGCGATACAGAGAAATCACGTGGGGAGGATGAAAATAGTTCAAAATTGGCCAAGTCAATCTGAAAAAGGAGCAAAATTCATGTATATGCACAATCATTAATTCAGTACTTAATACTCTCATTGAAAACTTAAGTCAACTTAAATATTTTAATCATGTCCCTAAGCCCTATCATACAAACACGGAATACTGACATACACACACAAGTAATAATTGCTCACTTCTACTTTAAATTACATTTCAACATTAACTTTCAACAGATGATGATGGATCACAGATCAAGTATGGTATCAATCCTCAAATGTATGGATTAAAGATGCTGTTTATACATACCTTTTTGGCCTGAATGGCCTCACATAGTTCTACAACAAACCAGAAGCGATTGGCACACGCGTTGAGGACATACTCATCACGTGATGGTGAGATTATAGATCCAGCATACATAGCCTCTGGGTTAGTTCCTACAATCTTCGCACCACAGTCAGGAGACGCGTAATTCTTTGATCGTACCTTTAGACTTCCACTGGTACGATTTGGGCTTCCTGTAGGTGGAGTCGTGGAGTTCTGAACTGCTTAACATGACAACAAAATATACAAAACAAAAATATTATAATGAAATACTTAATGAATGAGCTGGCATAGCTCAGTCAGTATAGTGAATTGCTACAGACTGGACAAACGGGGTTCGATCCCTGATTGGGGCAGAAGACGTTTCCTCTAGCCTCTGCATCCAGACTGGTTCTGGAGCCCACCCAGCCTCCTATCCAATGGGTATTTCCTGGGGGTAAAGCACAGCCTGGGTGTGATGCTGACCACTCACTCATTTCTAGTGCCAAAGTCAAGATTGAGTAGGAGCTACATTGCCTCTCCCCCAAGCGCTTACATGGCATATAGTGGGACAGCTTTACTTTTACTTAATAAATGAAAATTCTCTACATGTTATAATAGCATGGACTAGTGTACATTGGTATACACTGGTTTCAAAATCTACTCTTACCTACTGTAATATATAAAAGGCACTTCTTACATAACTCATATGCCACTCCTAAAGTAGTAGAGTATACACAAATTAATAGGGGCCTGTGTAACATTTTATTTGTAGTGAAATCTCTTTTAGAATTGAAATATGCATAAAAACTGGGGCTGATACCACTAAATGCTGGCATTTTAAACAGAATGGGTAAAGGGTTAAAATTTTGCAAATATACGGAGTTAAGTCTGTCTACAGATTCTGTATGAAATGTATTGTAAAAGTACACACATAAAAATTCCACACATGTGATATACTGATATTAATTCATACAACATTATAACCCAATGGAAAATTATATAACCCGAGAGAATTTATAAATGTACATCAAATTCTATATAATATTTTTCCTGTGTATATTTAAGAGTGCCACATTGCAGCTGTTCTTAAGAATGTTACCTTGGTTACAATTTACAACTAAAACTAAACACCATCAAACAGATCTTCATTATCACATGATGCTCATTACATATTCATACTATTAACTTGGTTTGACCATTTTCATTAGTCTGAAGTCCAGAGATTTTGTTGACATTCACATAGCATCCTGGTTTGTCCACTTTTATAATAGATAAGAAATGTTTGAGAAGGACTCGACCACAATTGCAGTACTTATCAATCACGTAAGAAAGCTCTAAGAAAGAACCCAGACTCTGGGGATACTGGGAACGACCCGTTCTTCAAGTGCCCGAGCATTGCGGGTCCCAACTTTTCGTTGGCTAGATCTATGGACATTCGGTAGGACTCCTTGGACGAGGGATCGGCCCGTCGCAAGGCCTCTACCTGTACACAGGACAGCACAACATAGAAAAACATCCATGGCTTGAGTGGGATTCGAACCCACGGTCCCAGCGACTGAGCGACACAAGGCCCACGCCTCAGACCGCGCGGCCACTGCAGACCCCAAACCCAGACACTGGCAACAAAAACAGAAAAATCACACCCATGCATCCTAATTAAAACAATAACTATTTAATGCATCAATAATGCTGAAAAGTAAACACTCACTCTTTTTCTTTTCAGCTTCTGCTAGTTGTTTCTGTGCCCATTCACTAAAGGATGGTATATCCTCCGACGGTACAGCCTGTTCTGAGCCTTCAGCACTGGGTAATTCTGAATCACCATCTTTTTCAGTCTTTACATCCTTAACACTGTCATTTGTGACGGTGGCAGTTTCAGAAACATTAGCCGGAACCATCTCCTCCAGTTCATCTTCCAGCTTCTCTGTATGAGCCTGAGGTGTTATTTCTATTATCTTTGGTTCAGCGCGAACTACATACTGTTGATCATTTTCTTGAAAGATTTTATCATCAACTACATCTTCCATAATTGAAAGATTTTTTGAAGTTTCTTCGCCATTTGCAAGTAGTTCATCTTCTAGCGGTTTTGCTATATGTGTTTCCTCTGATGAAGGCACCATACTCAAGTTATCATTCCAGGTTTCACTCAGAAGCCCTTCATTATGGTGATGTGATGGAGACACAACGCGATCTTGGAGTTCTGCTGAGACAGTATCCGCAACGGTAAAGACCACAGCTTGTCCAGTTTCAAATAATCTGCAAACAAACCAGATTATTGGCATTTAATTCATATATTATATATTGTACTGATTTTACAGAAGTATAGATGTTTCACTACTCAAATAAATTATGTACAAACACAAGATAGACTCACTTATTAATTACTAACAACAATAGGCTACCAATGCCAAATTTTGTTGAAAAATACCAAACTGTCGTACAAAAATCCACTGTTGACTGACATTGTTTCTAAGATTTTGTCAACCATTTGCCTTAACAGCCATGTTGGGGACCTGCTGCCATTTCAAGGTGTTTAATTTCAAATAAAATCTGCAACTAACTTTCCAACATGTCAAAAGCAAGCAATTAAAATGTTTACATTTTAAAATTGAGTTACTGAAAGATTATTAATTTCTTAGCAATAATTAGGTCTTCTTCCTGTAAATAATTAGTAATCCAAATGAATTTTAGATACAAATAAGTAGATACGGTGTGGAATATCAAACACTGCTATATTCGAATACTTTCATGTGTTCTGGAGTTTAGTGCTTGAGATCAGCTGTTGTAAATTGGTTTCTAATATTACCCTGTATTTCTCTAAGCGAACCCTGGAAGTGAACTGTAAAATAGGCAACACTCACTGCATCACTGTTATCACTTTATTGGCTGTCAAGCTACTGTTTTATGCTGTATCATAAGCTACTAATATTTGTAGGATTTGAGGTTTAAACAGTCGTAAGTCTGAAAATGGCTGTCTTCTACTAATATTTGCTTTATCACTTGCAAAAATGAGTATTAAACAAATGAGTGACTTGAAATTCAGTTGCTTACAGCAGTGGTATTCAACCTTTTTTGTTCGCGTACTCCCAGATATAATTTCTCTTCAACTTTGTACCCCCAAAGTTGTTGGTGTATAATTCAAGTTATACACAGTATAAAATTTACATCTAAAATAAATTAAATAAATTACATTACTGATTATTCAGTGTTCATCATAAAATAATAATTTTTTTTAAATTTCATGTACCCCCTAAGATGTCTTCGCGTACCCCAGGTTGAATACCACTGGCTTACAGCAATTATTTTCATAGAAATTAAGCAAATTACTAGAGCTACTAAGAGAAATATTTGCCTTCTTCAGTGCGAGTGTCACTGTTTTTACATCAATTTAATGAAATTCAACTTAACCTTCACACACAGAGCTGAAAAGAAAATCAATTACTTTGAAAGTTAACATCTAACTTGTAACTTATTAGCAAGGGATGTGCAGCATAAACTGGAGGAAATTAGAGAAACCACCGTCCACTCACAAGACCCCAGATTGTGTGAGGCAGACCTCACCGATCACAGAGTGAAGGGAATGCCCATGCCATCCACGTGACAGTCAGGTAGAGCAGGGCAACTTGCAGGAGACGGAAGGAGGCTCGACGACCCCAGTGAAGAACTTTGTGTCTGTCGCAAGAAGACAGGTGTGTTGGTGGCGATGCCAGGTGCTTCAAGCTGCATACTGGCCTCTCCATTCCAAACCTGCTCATCTGCAGTAGCTCTGGATATCATGCAATTACATTGCTGTAGTTAATTACCACAAGTTTCACTACAAATACTACTGAATTTTGAAGAGACAGTTTCTGCCTGTATCATCAAGTACACAGAAACTAATAAGAAAATGGTACTGCAAATCAAACGGTAAATTGAAAAAACAGTTCTTGAATGAAGCATCAAGCATACCTGGAGTGACCAATTACTATGCAAATGGGAAAAGGGGCCAAATAAAATGTAAAGTTAGGTGACAACATAGTACCCAAACAATATCTGAGGAGTCATAGACAAAATGTCAGGTACTCAAACTTCTTTGTGAGATTCCTAAGTCACTAGAGGCAAAGATTATGGTGTTACTTACTCCAGTACAAATTACATTAACTTCCAAAATAAGTTCTTTGTTATTTTACTTACGCATTAAAGAGTATTTTTGCAAAAGTCATTTTACTTTACTTTACTATATATTTATGTTATTCTAAACGGTATTTTATTAATTATATTAGATTACTTCTCCCACGAAAGTACATGTTCTGAAGATCGGATAAAGATCAAAATGAAAGTCCCCCAACACACTTCAGTGTTGCGACTTCCTTACCAAATTTCTTCAGCAATGTCAAATATTTCGAAATAGGAAACGTGGGCACACGAAATTTCAGGGTCTCAAGACGACGATTATGAAGATGGCAGTCTTCTGTAGTCTAGTAGACAGAGTGGTGATGATGGAGGGGCTAGCTCTTCTAAAACGTGGTCAATATCTTCCAGACTACATCATCTCAGAAAACAGCCATTAACGAAATGCACGACCTCCGTTTCACTTCTTATACAAAGTATAAAGGACTCATAAATTATAACAAATATATTATTTTGTAAGTTCAGCTTACTAAACTGTCGACTGTTCATGACTTAAAGAGTTTACTGTGACAGAAATTTCTCGCCTGTTACGTACGGTGTTCCCGTATAACACGAAGGCATGCGGCCCATGCACTAGTCAACTGGCCAACCCTACAAATATAGTGTCCCAAAACGATGTTTTCACACTACCATTACGTACGTCAGCATTGTGCGTACATATTTTTGGAACATTCTGCATAACTTCCTTACAGCGCTGATTATCACACTGCGTTCCTTGCCGACACAAATCCCTAAAGTCTTACAGCCACAGCTAAGGAGTTCAGGTTCAAACTTCGTGTAGTAATACCTGTCCTGCCACTCGATGCTAATCCCTGCAACTCTTTCCGATAGGCGACCGGTCGTAAATCACTTTCTGCAACTTTCTAAAAGTTCTGTCTGTCTGTCTGTCTAAAAAAATCAAGGCACTATTACCAACTACCAAATTTCGATGTCAAGTAACGAAAAGGGAATGAGTGAAGGCCAGACATGTGGCAGACCCATCAGAAGACTGCAAAACACAGACCCCATACAGCAAGCTCAGACACCGAGAACGGGTCGATTACTCGAAGGACTTTTTTGTGCTATTCGACACATGGCTGACTCTCCATCTGGATAAAATGGCAGGCTGCAGTGCGAATGAATTGAAAATAGCAATTTGCCATTGAGTTATAACCTACTTTCAAAAATGCTTCAAATGGGCATTTTATTCGTGTAACTTCTCGCTTCAAAGGCACACAATCACCAATTTGGACACTCAAAACCTACTCACAACCACCCTGTGACAATGTCCACCACGATTTCCATGCAGTCTTGCAGTAAAATGGAGATCATAGAAGATTATAGAAAAATGTCTAGTATTATAATAATAATAATCCGTGGCGTAACAGCGCTCGGAGAGCCAAAGCCGACTAGCTGGCTGCTGACCTCACGTTCACATGCCTAAACAGAGGTAAACAATCATCCAACCAGATATAGGGTGACGTGTAGTCAGCACGACGAACCCCCAGCCATTGCTAGCTTTCCTGACCGAATTACGCTACTCATTGTAGCTCCCCAATTTCCTCACGATGCTGGGTTGGCACCGGTCCCAGACACCGGTCGAAAATCTCATGAGAAAATTTCTTCTCCCCCGAGACTCGAACCAGCGCGCATTCCGTATCACCGGACCGAAGCATGATGCCTCAGGTAGCACGGCTACGGCGCGTGACAAAAATGTCTAGTATTACAAATGAAAAGGCAGAATAGAAGTATTAACTCACAAGAATTTCCCGTTAATAGCCAGCACCTCATGAGGCGTAACAACACTGAGAATAAGCCGACGACCTTGAACTAATATTACTGTGACAGTTACAATTCCGCCCCGATTACAGCGCAATAAGCCCAGACGTAGTGAAAATAAGATGCGGGCATTGCAGAATGGTTGTACTGTATGTCAGGAAAGACCTTGACAGACAATAGGAGTACCAAGGTTAGTTGGTCCACCTCCAATTAAACATTCCAAACCAACATTCTCGGCCGAGAACCTGTAGTCACCTATTCAGCAACCGTGCACATGCACACAAGAAACTAACCCTGCTGAAGCACCAAGCAAAAAAGCAGGGGTTCACAACTGTTTCCAGACCGAGGGCCATCGACTCGCGGGAAATTTTCTGAAACTTCGTGGCTGTTTATTAAGAATGTTACAACACGTTCACATGACACTCAAATTTCACAAAATCAATCATTAATGAGATACTGCACGCTGATTTTTAATCAGTAATGTTTCAGAATCGGGTTTAACTTTTCCTGTTACGGTTCGCGTGATCCCTCTGACAATCCCTACTGAACGTCTATTACGTCTAGTGGCGCGTATGTAAAACTCGCTGCATTCTAACCTCGACACCAAATGTTGAAGGTGAGTTATCTATCAATCAGCCATACGTACATAAAACAGCAGGCCGGATGGACCTGAGGCGAATTATCATGGTCACATTGGCCCAAAGAAATATTGCCAGTCGGTACTAGAAACAAACCACGGCCGTCCAATACCACCTAAACAATGAACTCTTTGTGGTCTGAGAGCGCCGAAGTGCAATGAAGAAGACATCAATTACCTCCGAAACGTCTAAATTACGTTCTGAAATTCACCTTCGTAGTCTTTATGTAACATGCATAAGATTACTGTAATCCAAATCTGAAAGTAAGCATTTACTCACGAACCTCTGTTGATTGATAATTTTGTGTTGTTTCAGGTATCGAAAATTTCCCTCCGCTTTGTCATTATGCCCGAGATCTTTAATGAAATCGTACACACTGACTGTCTCAGCATCTGCGATGAAACGTTAAAATGGGTTATTTGAGAAACCGAAGTATTTGGATTTCTCCGTCACCTAGGAGATAAAATGTCAAAATATACGCAGCTCAGATAAAATGTCTGTAGGAGTAGCGTCAATGTTTTCTAAATCTTCATGACTTAATTCGTTATCCATCTCCCGTAAATTCTCGTCCAAGTTTCTTTGAATTGTGTACGTCAGGCGTACGAGACTCATGGAAGTGACAGCACAGCGCATTTGCAGAGCTAGATCAAAATGAAATCGAGTATGGCAGCTTAAACTTTTAATGTAAAGTAAAACGAGAATTTATCACAATGAGGACCAAACAGATTTTACTTGAAACATTTTAACACACTAGAGCAGAGCGTTCCTTTCGGAGCTCCTCGGGGGGGTTAGTTTGGTGTCTCATTCAAGTGTTTTAAACCTTGAATGAGCAGTATGACTTTAATGAATATTATTATTAGTATCAGATTACCTTGTTGGTGTTGGTAACGTCTTGTTTCACTTTTCTTCATTTCTTAAATAGTTTTATGTCGCGGTTCGGAGGGGGTTGGTTGCGTTTTAAACACTTGACCAACTTCCCCGAGGAGCTCCGAAAGGAGCGCTCTGCTCTAGTTTCTTAAATAGGTCTGAAGTAGTTCTTTACGTCGCTGTTCAGAGGCCAACAGTTCTTGTTCAGTGTAAGATTTGAGGTTTTCACAGCGGTGAGTATGAAGATTTCTGTCTTCTGGGTTGTTGCGCTGTGTAGTCTGGTCGATGTTAACCAACGTTTCAGAGGTCATACTGCCTCCATCATCAGAGTATGAAGATTTCTGTCTTCTGGGTTGTTACGCTGTGTAGTCTGCTCGATGTTAACCAACGTTTCAGAGATCATACTGCCTCCATCATCAG
>NW_019059662.1:895830-921194 GCF_000696155.1 Zootermopsis nevadensis | reverse complement strand
TGTTCAGAGGTCAACAGTTCTGGTTCAGTCAACTTTTTACGTCCAGCCCCACCCCTGCAAATCTTCGTCTTAAAATCGATCATAAAGTCAGTTTTCATAATAGTTTTCGTAATCGTAATATATCGAATGAGTATCAGTTTACCTTGTAGGAGTTGTTAGAGTTGGTACTTCAAATACTTGATAACGTCTTCTTTCATTTTTCTGATGTTTTAGGCCAACTGTCAGTCAATGTTCAAGAATGCGATGAGCTGCTTCTGAAGCAGTCATAATGCGACTGGCTTGATAGTTTTTGATTTCTTTGTTGTGAAGCGTTATTTGTTTACTCGGCATTGTTGTGTTGTACTCGGCATGCCGAGTAAACAAATATCTGTTGACATTGTTGATGATGTCATTTTTTGACGACAAATTGGTTGACGACAACGAGAAATCACAAATTTTTATAGTAGATAGATTTCATCAAAACACCGTTGAACAAGAGCCAAGTTCCAACGAGCATACCAAAGTGAAAGACTACAAACAAGGCAAATCGAACAAAGGGTACCTAACCATGCCTCAGAAGCAGATAAAATTAACGTAGTTCCAAGTTCGAATGTTGTTATTACATGGACAACATCCGGATGAAAAACACTGCCAACTATGTTCCTTCCAAATATGGGCTATATTTTCGTAAATATACTATGCTTTTAGCTTTGCAAGATAAGTGACGCCATATAACAAAGTCTGTTTCACAGCACAGAACAAGAGTTTAGTTCGAATAACGCAATATCGTGACGTAACGTAGCGTCATACCATAACAGTCATTCAAACTTGCGTTATCAGACTGTCTTCCGAGCATTCACTTTTATTGGCTACGGTTATTACGACAATAACTTTATCGTTTCAGGTTCTAACGTCCGCTGACGTACTTGTTTTCGATTCATATTATGGGTCGAATTGATAATAAGAATTTACATGTTCATCGTTTAGTTCAGATAAATTAGCGAAACAACACTAACCACAAACCAACTACATTCATAACCACATTGGAACTGAGAGTTCGTGAATATCGCACATCGGACCTTGCCCTGAGACAGTTTAATTATGTTCACATCTTCAAAACCAATTTCTCTAAAATCCGTGTGAATATTATCTATCCACACCCAGGTTTACAATGTGATTACATTTCGACGAAAATTTTTAACCAAACTCATGCATCAATCTGTTTCTCGCATGCGTGCTGCAACTGTGAACTAGGTGAAGAGAATAAATTATGAGCCTCTTTGTAATTTAATTATATCCACTCTCCTGGCAATTACCATTTATTTCTGACGCCTAAGATGTTGCCCTATCACTGTTTTTAATGTCCTTAATATACGTGTTCCTTTAAGAGTGATCAACCAATCACAGCACCAATATAAACGGCAAATTAATCTCATATTTCTCCAATTTCTATAAATTCATAGTTACGAGAAACTTTCCTCCCTACAGCGGAGCCCTCGTGAGAAGCTAATAGTCGCTCAGCTGGTCCATGAATTCCACAAAGCATCGACATGTAATTCTGCAATCACTGCCGCAGGCCTCTTGTACGCCAAGGCGTACAAGAGACCTTTCATTCATTACAGCGCAATTTTCGCCAGTGCTGAGACGAAGACGTCACTACTACTAGGCGTCTGTATGATATGGCTTAACCTCGGGTCGCAATTATCTCATTTTCTGCGATTCTCACACTTATGCTAATGGAGAAAACTTTACAATATCACGGCTTCCAATTCATGCCACGTGTAAACACAATATTAGCCTCTACTAACTTGAATTTGACCTCAGATGTCATGAAAACAATTACTGAACTCTAGAAGTGTCCTGTACATCAGTAACTGTTGTGCCATACCAAAAATTAAAATGACACAATTAGGAGGAAGATGAATGAGCAACTGAACTTTTTTAAAATTTGGTCATATAAACAGAAGACAAAGCACCACAACAAACAAGGTAGCAAATGTACGCGTGACATTTCTAGCGTATTCATGAAACGCTTGAAGACTGCTGCAACGAGGAACGTGGCATTAATAGAGGTCGTTTAACATTGTTCGGATACTGAAATCCAACAGCCTACGAAAGGGCTCGGCATGTGGCTAGTACGTAGACACATAATGAAAAAAGAAAATTTGGTTCAAAAGCGTCTTGAAAAAGGTCTACGTGGAAGATCGAAGTCTCCAATTCCAAAGGAAGTCATAGAACGAGGTTTCTAAAAAAGGGTGCTAAAGAGAATATTTGGAACTAAGAGAAATAATTAACAGTCTACAGCAAATCAAATAATGAGGAGCTTCATAATTTGCACTCATCACTAAACGTTATTAGGACGATCCAGTCAAGGGAAATGAATGGAAAAGGACGGCTTATATAACCCATGGCAGATGGAAATGCATTCAAATTTAACCTGAAGGAAGATGGTCACTTGTGTAGACAGAAGTACAATATTAAAACGAACCTCAGGCAAGCGTAAGGAGGATCTTGTGAACTCAAAACTGGGCCTTCGCTTTCCATAGCTATCTGAGTGAATATTCTCAAGAAGGACACTTTTGCATGGAGCTGGACAGTCAGTACAATGTCAACTGTACAATCACCAAGACAAGTGTGAACATGTAAAATCATATTCTGCGTGTCACAGAATACAATGAATATGGTAGAACATCTTATGCACCATCTGTAAACAAGTTGCATATTACTGATTTATGAACCGCTATTCTGAGTAACCATTTCCCATGCTTTGAATTTGTATGCTAGACTACAAGCTGCCTCTACAGTCGAAACCCGTTAAGTGTCGTGCAAACAAGAAGTGTACAACTTCACGCCAGACTGCCACACCTGACACATTAAGACTAAAAAAGCCGACGGCTTCCTCTGATATGGCTGAATACGACACAAAATATCAAACAGGGATCTGAAACAGCTAACACCTGAAAGTATGAAACCCAGTTCTTTGTCACTTCATAGAGGGCAGTCTTCCATCTTATACGTGAGATTTCACGTTCTTACAGGGGTGAGTATGTCTTTGGGTTGTTGCGCCGTGCAGTCTGACAGAAGTTTAACAACGTTTTCAGATATGCTTGCTGCCTCTCATGGCCATAAGGATGTCGATGGCGGTCTTCTGGGTTGGCATCCGTGAGGAATTGTACGTTTCAGAGAAGCATCATTATTACTGTTACTGTGACGGAGCGGGAACTATGTCTATAGAACTGCGACCGCTAAGGGTCCCATTATCAAACCTCATGAGAAGTGAGTGAATAGTGCCCTGTTGTGGAATGATACATCGGAAATCCGAGGAACTCGGAGAGAAACCTGTACCAGAGCCACTTCGTCCACTACAAATTCTACGAGGGGCGCGAAACCGGACCTCCACAGTGAGAAGTCGGGGACCAACCGCTGAACTGTGGTATTTCCCTTCAAATAAACATAAGGCCTCCATCTCTGCCCTGAAGACGTAGGCAGTATGTTCCCCAAAAATGTTATAACCCGCCTTCAAAGTCACCTGGCGTCAGAATCCAGAATACCATCATCAATATTCCCATGCTTATGTTCTGTGTAACCAGAGTAAAAACGGTATAGAAGATTAACAAATGACTGGTTCGTGTCGTACTCTTTAAATAAATGTCCATATGTCGCACTCGTAACAGTTCCTTTTTCTCAGTAAAGATATGTTTGGCGGCTTCAAGTACGCGCCTGCCTCCAACTCTCTCCTCTTGTAATATCTTTTACAGAAACACACGAACACTACGCCGTTTCATTTCCTCAGTGCTTCGCTGATACGCGTGCCGAAGAAATGAGATGTCATGGCACTGACGCAGCATTAAATCTACCATTGCACATTTACCATAAATAGAATTTAGCATAAATAGAATTTTCTTCAAGGCTAAAAGGAGTTCTCCGTCTTTAAGTGCATGGACACGTTGTCATCCCTACACCAACACTTCCGTGTTATTAAAAGCCTATAGTAAAATCTGGTCATTACGAAACCCAAACGGAAGTTAATTTTTATCTTCGCACTATTATCATCAGAACGGGTTCAATTTGCCGGTAACGGACCGGAATAGAGGTTCCAATTTTTTTAAGTTTGAGCTCTAAATGGGTCTAGCTGAAATAAAAAGGCCGTATTACACATGCACTACGCGAGTGTTACCATCATTATCATCATTATCAGCCCCATACGCGTAGCAACAGATTACAGGGGATATAAAAACATTAGCGTATCTAACTATTCTTATTATTAAGAAAAACAAACGAATTACAGTCTAGTTCCTCAAAAATGCACCCACTTCCGTTTAATACTCTGCTGCCTTCAGTCTCTACTTCACTGTTTATCAGAAACTGACTTGAGAAAAAATCATAGATTCAGACAGCCTTGATTTTATATTAAAAACTGATACATTAAGCCAATGTACGACGATAAATGCTAAAAGTCTCTTAATCTGTACATTTTAAAGAAGAGTATTCTTACAAGACGACGTCAGCTGTCTTACTTACACAACTTTTAGTTTCTAACTATATATCATGTGCCCTCATGATCTGAAGCTTTCAGGGCGACTAAGTATAACAAATTCTTCTGGGGCTACCAGCCGTGTATGTTTGAACGCCAAATATATCGTCCACAATTCACAACATTTGTCTGGCAGAGTATAGAGTTCAGTCAAAGCGAACACAGACACGTCGTTAGGTTATTCTTGTGAAAAGGGGGGAGGGGGGTGTCCGTAGGTTAAGCCCCGGAAGATCTACTGCAGAACAGAACGGTCACCTCCACCACCCTAAAATAGAGCACCACGAGACACATCAGAAGACCTACCCAATTTTCACGCACGAAGTGTCCAACTCGAATCCTAGGGCCAACTATTTCGACATACTTAATTTTGAAAAATAAATAAATAAAATGCTTTGAGCATGTGATCATCTGAAACACTTGTTCCATGAACGTGTACGTGCAACCGGAAGAAACAATAACGACAAGGACAATCGTGATATCTTTAGAACAGCTAGTACGTATGAGTAATTGTGTAACTCGCCAGACATGTGTTAGCGGAATGTGTGTAGCGCCAGCGCAAGGGGAAGACGCAGAGATCACTGACTGACAAACGCCGCTAGCTCTGTGCAGCCTTGGATGACGTGACTTTCGACAGCTTCCCCTCTAGGGTCACTTGTGACGTCCCGGCATTGACATCATCTGTGTATTGCACACGCTAGTCGGCGTGTGTCCTTTTCGACGGCCCGTCTTAAAAGTTCTGCATGCGTCGCTCGCAAAGGCGCAATTTCAGAAGCTGCAATATTATATTGGACATCGTCCACTGTCACAGGTGAATCTGATACACACGACGTCCCGAGACTTGGCACTAAACCCCTCTTCAAGTGACTGGTTGTCATACTGTCAAATGGTAAAAGAGTTTTTACTTTAAAATTAGCACACCACCCACTGGCCTAGTATTCAAAACGCCCCAGGCTGGAGGCCAAACGCCGCCAATAACCTTAAAATAAACGCTTAAACATCTGATACTATAATGACATTCACACGAACTCCCGAAATATCGTACCAACTACGGTTTCAGTTCATACGCGTGTGTAAATTATTTTACAGTCACATCAACTGAACCATGAGAAAGCAAGCTTATATAGCAATAACAATCAAGTGGTACTGTAGGTCAATATATATTATGTTCTGCCAATATTACATAAGCTTCACAGCTTCGAAATACATGACACCATCCTGTGTCAGCATATAATGAACGCTAGCAGGGCATTAACTAACAAAATACAACGCTGGAAGTATCGCGAATAAATAAAAATTTGACCCTTATTATGCATGAATAACCGTTTCCTTTTCAAGATAAAACCGAGATCATCAAATGATTGTGGGGATGACGCTGAGTTTGCGGAGAACCTGCTGCTCTGAATAAGAATTAATATTTTCGTCGTGGTTTAAATAAAAAAATAAATACTAAACAACGCCTATTAAACAATTACATATTCATATATATTATGGTGATGTTATTGATGAAGGTCACAGAAAGAACTGCTGGCTCATCTAGATTATTGTTAAAATTCATGACATCATTAAATGGAACGAAAATAACGTAGGAAAGATCAAGTCATGCCTCATTTCCGAGCCCAGCGTAACCTTCATAAAATGTACATTACGTACACACTAATTGAATAAGCCTTTTAGATAATGTGCACTTACGTACAACACTGCAGATTAATGAATAAAGACATCATGTCACATACAAAACGTTTTGTAAACAAATTTTACCTGAGTTTTACTCGTATGTGAAGTAGGCCTATTCGAAACGCTTTTTACTTCAAAAAAGTCACAAGCCTAAGCATGGGCTAAAATGCATGATGCAAGACTTTAAAGTAGGCGAGAAGTTTAAACTTCCTAGCTCCGGCATGATACAAAAGGCGACTTCCATCAATTAGCCCTAACAATTACAGCAGTCGGTAACTCACGTGTGTAGAATCAAAAATAAATAACAGCCAATGAAAACGCAGGCTCCTACTGTGTCAAATACACGGACATGATCACAGCGGAACCACTGCTTTTAACACATCAATGCAAGGGTTGGTAGTTAACGTTGTGGTAAGTTTCCCTTCGGTTAACAAACTCGTATTAACTAACTAACTAGATGGCTTACCGAACCCGAAGGTTCATCACCGAATTAGGGCCAACAAAATCCAGTCTCCTTCAACTCCTATCTCCCACAGATCCCGCCTGACATTATCCTCCCATCTACGTCTAGGTCTCCCCAGCGGTCTCTTCCCTTCAGGTTTCCCAACCAGTACCCAGTGTACACATCTTATCCCATCCATGCGCGCTACATGCCCAGCCCATCTCATTCTTCTCGACTTAATCACCCTGACAATACTGGGGGAGCAGTACAGATTTTTAAGCTCATCATTATGCAGTTTTCTCCACGCCCCATCGTCTTCCCTCTTAGGCCCAAATATCCTTCTCAACACCCTGTTCTCAAACACCTGCAATGTGTGTTCCTCCCTCTAGTGAGAGACCATGTTTCGCACCCATACAAAACAACAGGTAAGATTACTGTTTTGTATACTTTAATTTTCAGGTTCTTAGAAATCAGACGGGAAGACAAAATAGTTTGAACTGAGAAGTAGCAAGCATTTCCAGAATTTAATTTCCTCCTAACTTCCTCATGAGTGTCATTTTGATTTGTTATTGTTGTTCCAACAAATTCGTATTACTTCATTAAAGTTTTTTACGGCACGATATGAAAATTGAAGTCACTTTGATTTTCGTATCTTTAAAACGCTAATCATGTAATCTCGGATCGCATCAGTGCAACAATGACCTAAGCGATATAAATAACACCTTTGGAACACCAGTGTAATCCAAACAGCACACATTTCTAATCTTGTACCTGGAGTACAGATTCTGAGTTACATTTGTGAGATGTAGGCCTACACACGAAGAGTCGCATATTTGTATATTTGCATATTAGTTACTGATGAGTCAAAAACAATATCTTTTTTGTTATTTGTAGGAATGTTTGCAATCTTATTAAGGAACTGTAACATTACTTAGCAATCCAGTGACGCGGACCCGGGTTCTAAATTGCTGCTACAAGAAACGGGGAAAAAAGTTACCTGAAGACGGAAGTAAATCAGTTCCCGAAAAGTACATATAAATGTGCCTTACAAAGCAGGCAATACGCAATACAATAGCGTCATCGCTGTGAACTCAGTGATGGTATATGACGGGCCAGAGTTAAATTCTTTATATGGTAGGATCAGAGGACAATATAGTAATGGCTCAAAGGACATTGATTCTTTATCTATAAAAGAGAATTGTAGACTATGTTGGCGGCAGGGCGATTTGATTTATCTGCGTATGACTTCAGATTACTGGCGCCTCGTGCCAAGAATGTCTTCCTCGCATAGACCTGACCTCTCAGCAGAAGTACTATATATACATATCCTTGTAGTATATGGTTTGTGCCACTTTAAAAAGTTCTGGGAGGCAGAAGTCATGTCTTGGATCAAGTAACACTACGAAGCCATAGGCTGTCTTCAGAATACTGTTCTTAACAGCCACAGCGTTGTCAGTCACACCAACATCACACTGCTCATTCTCCACCGTCTAAGATGCATTCCTCGACATGCACATTTCGTGACTTGACTTTACTTCTGACTTCTCAGAGCATTAGCCTTGAGTTTAAAGAGTACCGGGCTCGATCCCAACAGCCAACGGGAAAAGTATCCAACTCGTTCGCCCAGAATTGCACTCGCATAAAAACCACCTTGCAAACTGACGACGCAAAACAGCCAACTCCCGAAACGTCGTGTACATCAAACAGGCCGAAACTCAGAAAATGATCAGTGGGTATGAATCAACCATTCTCACAAACGTTTAAAACAGGGTCATCAACGTAGGATTTGTGGTTTTCGCAGCGGTGTGTCCGAAGATGGCTGTCTTCTGGGTTGGAGCGCCGTGTAGTCTGGTAGAAGTTCACCGACGTTTCAGAGGTCCTTACTGCCTCCACCGTTATGGCGAGCCCAGAAAACAGCCAACCTACGGTTATCAATCAAACATTTTCCAGACCTTCAGCCGCATTCCCCGTCTTACCACTAGAGAGTCGCAAAGTTGCGGGCTCCCGTGAACGCTGTAAGGAACCTCCGGGTTCCATAAAAGGAATCTGACTCGCTGAGCGACGATTACCATCTCAAGGACTCTGCTCCATAGAGCTGCTTAGCTTGCACTGTAACTAGCAGTCCATTTTATAAATTTTGTTAAGAACACTTCTTAGATCTGTCTAGATCTGAAATCAATAGTGTTCCATTGACAGAGGCCAAGGAACGCGTAAGACCATAATAGGAAACGGTCAAATAGTAAAATATAAAAAAGAATCTAAGATGCACACTTCTCACTAACATTCCAGCACAAGTCAATACCTCTGAAGAGAGAAATGTTCGTAACTAAAACCAGTTCGCTTTGCTTCGGGGCAACCTGGAGGAAAACGAAAAAAGAAAAAGGAAGGGGATATTTTTAAACCTCTGTAAACTTAGGCACACAAAACACTCGTATAGACTTCTCTCACCTTCACCAAGCGACGACGATTGCATTCTACTACAGCGACTTTCTTTGGAGCTACTTAAGCAGACAGACAGCTTTTCCTCCTGCTAAAAGATTCTCATCCAAGTTACTCTGAAATCGTCTGATATAAAAAGAACTAAAAATTGCCCGCCAAGAATGGCGGTAAAATAGCAAGCAGTGAAAATCTATATCGTAGCATGTTTTCCTTGCTTCTTACAGGACTCTCGAATCCTCCAAGACATATTTGAGAAAGCTTAAAACAGCGATTTTCAAAAATTATCACCAATCAACAAAAGTATTTTAACATACACGCCATAAACTGCATCCACTAATCAGTTTGTAACACAGTTTAGGCCAACTGACAACAATCAGTTTCCGGTAAACAAGTAAACAATGTTTAAAACATAAAATAAACTATCAACACTATAAATGACACTAGTGCCAAACACCCACGCTTCGTTGGAGTTCACCTCTTGAGGTCGAAACGCGTTTGGCACTAGTGTCATTTGTAGTGTTAATAGTTTGCTTATTTTATATTCTAATACACTACACGGTATGCAAAGTTTTAAGATTAATGTTAAAAACGTATGTTACATATTTCGGTAAATCTTGTGGGGAAGTATATAAATCAGATTGCATTTTGCACGTTTGTTTTGTAAACAAAAATATCAACACGTAGCAGAGAATTAACAAATTTTACGTTGAAAAGACACGCTAATATTTTTACATCGATTACAATGTAATGCTACCATTATGCAGGGCCGATATTAAATGCTAACACGCGTAGTATATGCGTGATATTAAGCTTTATATAGTATGCTCAGCTAGTCAAAAAAATTCTCAAACATTCTTGTTATCAAACACTCTCAATCTACGTTACAAAATTTCACACCCAGTAAATAAAATAGTATAGAATATCGTTTTATTCATTGGTGTGTTATGGCATGGTCTTAAGATTCACGTGTTTATGCCGTCCTGAACAATAACTCGTTGTGTAGCCCATATAAAATTCATGTTAGCAAAGCAGAAAACATTAAGAAACGTATTCTGCCATATAACAAAACATTTGCATATTAAAGAATCGAGGTACGTCTGCCATTAAACAAAGGATCAAAATAACTCAATGTACTGTATAGGGAAGATCATTAAAACTGTTATTGCATCAGTTCACTGAATTGGCAAACATAACCTCGTTATAATCTGATAGCTATTGTTATTCTGACGTCGAGCCTACTACTAGTCCGTTTTTAAGTATTTGTTTCCATGGGGACATTCGAAATGTTAACAATACACTTCCTAAATTACAAAAGTGGGCCAAAATTAGGGCTGTCTGCCAAGTTGAGAGGAGTAAATACAAAACAAGAGAACCACAATAAGTTTTTTGAGGCGATTAAGATTTGTACTTGTCGCTAACAACAGCAACTGGAGTGGATGATGAAAACAGTTAATTCAACCTTAGCTACATCTAGATCATGAAGTTAAAACAGAAAGCCTTCGAGCAAGAGACTACCGCCCTTCTTTTTTTTAAAAAAAAAAAGCATTTAATTGCTATTAGTAAACATCAGCATGTGCTGTGACGGAGGAAGTTAGCTCAGCCAATAATGTCGCTGATGCGCATTCGGAAGATAATACAATTAAATCGCAAAGATGACCGTCTTCTGGGATATTGCATCGTACAGTACGGCAGAAGCTTTCCGACGTTTCAGAGGTGCTTAATGTCACCACCAACAGGGAACGAGCACTGACGAGAACAGAATGGACGTATCATCACCATCACTAGCGTCAAGTATTTGTCCCTCCTTATTAAATATCACTTGGCCATTTCATCCTTTCCTCTGCTTTCTTAATTCTGTTCTCCATAATTTAAAACCGTCTTCAAGATACTTTTTTCTTCCAACATGTCAATTTCAACATTTCACGATTTATTTTCGTAGTCTGAAATTAGAAAAAGGTTATGTTGGCCTAACATAATCGGTAGTTAATGCCTTAATACTGTCACCAGCCTAACGTCCCTACGTGCACTACGGATAGACAGAATGCTTACTGTGTTGACAAGCTGTCAATAATTTGGTAGCCTACTACCGAGAACACAGACTGCAGCGACCAACGTCTCCTTCAGAAATACATGAGCGAACTAGAACTTGAACTCATTTGTACAGTAGAAAGGACGGAAAAGTACTTTTATTGCAATTAAACTTGTTACGTTCATTAGAGGTTACTGTCTCATTAGCTTTCTGTTAGATGTGTCCTACATTTTAAAATCACAATCACTGCAGCTAAAGAATTTGATCATCATTTATAATTCTGTCCGTGTAGCGTGGGTGACAGTTCAATCACTCATCAGTTTTGTTATTCCAGATATTTGGTACGGCTCCTTGAGCACACAGTCAGCCCGTCTCAAGTCTTCCACCTACGCACTGCCTGGAGTAGGGATAGAATCCCAATATTTGAGAGGTCAAGGCCAACGCCTTACGCCGAACGGCCATTGTGATTCACCATAAAACTCTTTACAAGTCTATTTTAATAAAAATACGAAGCCGAGACATGAATTAACCGTGACCTAAGTCTACATTAACTATGAGGCAACCTGTTCTTCATTATGTCGTAATGACAGTTCTTTCGTAGCCTATCGAAGTTCCAATTATACTGATTACAACGCATTTATGTTTTTAGATAAGGCAAGTCGCCCTGGCAAAATGCGTTACGAGTTATCTTCTACCAATAAGTGAAGCTTCTATATCTCATAAAGGCGTGTGTGCATTTATATAAGGCACAATATCTATAAACACATCAATAAGCCAATAAATTAATATGATAGGTGTAATACATACACAGAAACTTCGTAGTACCACAGACCTGAACAAGTATTAAGCAAAAATTTTCGATTATGCATGACGAAAAAGACGGATTTCGTCTTATGGGAAATTTATTATACATTCACTATTGGAAAATATAAGTTTCAGTCAAACAATCTGAATGTTTCGACAGATATAAACTCTAAATTCGTTTATTTAAATATAGTACGCATTTCAATTATATTTCACTTTAATACCACATCCCGCACCGAGAACCGTTAACTCCACTTAGCAGAGTCCTTATTCAGAAAGCAACTGTCGCTCAGTTGGACAATAAATTTCCGCTTTAATGGAACTGAAGATCCATAATCATATCCACAAGAGCCTACCAAAGGCCCTTGTCCTAAAGAAAACCTGCTTTTACATTACGAGCATCTTACCATCCACACCTGTCTCTCCCAAGTGATATGTTCCTTTCATGCAAACCAACTAAATAGTAGATTTCTGTCTTATGGGTTGTTGCGCTGTGTAGTCTGGTCGATGTTTACCCTGATGACGGAGGCAGTATGACCTCTGAAACGTTGGTAAACATCGACCAGACTACACGGCGCAACAACCCAAAAGACAGAAATCTTCATCGCCCTGATGACGGAGGCAGTACGACCTCTGAAACGTTGGTAAACATCTACCAGACTACACAGCGCAACAACCCAGAAGGCAGAAATCTTCATCGCCCTGATGACGGATGCAGTATGACCTCTGAAACGTTGGTAAACATCGACCAGACTACACAGCGCAACAACCCAGAAGACAGAAATCTTCATCGCCCTGATGACGGAGGCAGTATGACCTCTGAAACGTTGGCAAACTTCGACCAAAATACACAGCGCAACAACCCAGAAGACAGAAATCTTCATACTTATCGCCCTGATGATGGAGGCAGTATGACCTCTGAAACGTTTGTAAACATCGACCAGACTACACAGCGCAACAACCCAGAAGACAGAAATCTTCATCGCCCTGATGACGGAGGCAGTATGACCTCTGAAACGTTGGCAAACTTCGACCAAAATACACAGCGCAACAACCCAGAAGACAGAAATCTTCATACTTATCGCCCTGATGATGGAGGCAGTATGACCTCTGAAACGTTGGTTAACATCGACCAGACTACACAGCGCAACAACCCAGAAGACAGAAATCTTCATATTCACCGCTGTGAAAACCTCAAATCTTACAACTAAATAGTAAATGTGTTCCTCATTAATCCCATACGTGCTATTTTCCCCGCCAATCTCAACCTCCTTAATTTGATAACCAAATCCACCAAAAGGCCTGAACGACACTGGTACAGAGTATGACAAAGAAAAGTCATGCATACTAGTTAAACATTTGTAATGGAATTAAGCTTATATCAAATCCGACATGCTGAAGTGTGAGAAATAAATTTTAGTAGGAAACCCATAACAGAAGAAGGCAGTTGCAAGACCAGTAGTTGATAATACGATAATATCAATGTGAATCTACAAGAAATATGATGTAGAGTTGCGTATTAGATTCAACTGGCTGGATATTGGACACAGTGGTGGATTCTTGTGGACAAGGTATTGAATAATCGGCTTCCATAGACTATGGAAAATGTCTTGACCAGCAAACGGATTGTCAGCGTCTCTAACATAAATCTGCTCCAGCCACTTATTTTGTCTTACCTTTTCCACAAATAGCTTTTACTCACAATTATCACTTGTCTTCACGCACGCACTTCATCCCTATCGGTCAATTGCCATGTTACTTCATTCAACTTCCTATTATCTGCGTCTCCTATCGCTCGTTATCCGTTTGACTCTGTTGTCGCATTCTGTACCTTATTTATCAAACACACAAGCCATCCTTGATGGGATAAATCGGAAAGAATGGCACGGAACCGCAGGAGACAGGCTTTTATAAAAGCACAACCCTGTTACCACCCGCTGTCAGCTTCTCCAACGAAAGAAAGTGCATGTTCAGATGGTAACTGCACTGGTAGTGTAGTCCATAACCTTGTTTAGAAATCGGTCGGCAATTGCATTCTGACAATAAAAAAATTATAGTTTTATTGCCACATCATTGTTTGTAAATCCAGCGACAGTTAAAATGTACATTAACTGACTCTGTGTCTGAGAGCAAACGCCGAGGGCAAGGAAAAAAGAAGTATGAGGTGAAGGGTGAAAATCGCACGGTTCTCACGAAAAAGCAAGAACAACAATTAGAATTTTGTGCAGCAATTGTAAAAATAATTTGCCTCAAAACACTAAAAAGCTTTAGAAATGAAGACAGGCCGGTCAGCACTCTCAAGAATGATAACAATAAATTAAAAATTATTCTAATCCGATGAGTAAATAGGGCGATCCTCCAAGAGTAATGGCAGTTGAAGCGTCAAGCTCGTCCCTTGCCTTCCAACGACTACGCCACGTCCTACCTTCACCGTAATACGCAGAGGGCAAAAACCGAGACTACACGACTGCATAAATACAAATACAAATACAAACATTGGTGGTATTAATTTCCAAAATTTACTTAGATTAGCAACTATCAAGGTCGGCTGCAATACACAACACGAACGTTTTAACTGACCCTAAAGAAAGCGAAGAAATGTCTTTGAAACTCCCATATATATCAAGTAATTTCATAGGTGAGCACCGTCCTTGCTTTGGTACAACATTGGGATACTTAAATAAGTTAGCTTGTTGTGCTTACTGAAAACAAAAACATTCGATGAAAACATCGCTCGCTTCTTATGTTTAAGTAAAGGAATTATGCAATATAATGCTAAAACAATTTGTGCGCACAGCTCCATAAAAAAATTCCCGCAACAGAGCATGCGCAGACTACGATAATAAACTTAATATCAATTAAATAATAGCTACAGCTGGAGCAACGCGAGTCTGGCTGTCAGATAACGTTTTATTGATCGTTTGACACAAATGTTGCCAGGAAACGGATGTGCTGTATAAAAAATACACATAAATCGTTTATCAACACGGCAAGGTCACCTGATAATTCGGCCGTGAATTAAAGAGTTCTGACCACTGCACCAGATCCAAATTTCGCTTCTCTTTCTTCGTAAGGACACAGAAAACTCCAGTAAGCGGTGTAACTAAGTTACAGCCGGAGGAATTTCAGAACTGTTATATGGCTGCTCCTACGTAACTTCGTTTAGTACCCAAATCGATTTGCGGTGTGTAAAAATGACATGTGATGTGTACAGTTTGCTCAAGAAGTCTCTAGACGTAGGATCATGCAGTGTCCCGTCTCATAATGTACACTGGATGTAACACTTCACATCTATTTATTTATAGGAAGTCTAAACATTTGCAATTTACCGAGGTCAGCGACTGAGGGACCCAAATGAGTAGGCATTCCTCACATTTTCACCTGAGGACGGAAACAGACCCAGCTTCCGAAACATCTGCTGTTTTCGGAATACCAGACAATGGACAAAATTCACTAATCCACTGCAGGTAACTGATCTTTGGAAATGCCGTCTAAACAGTGTTTAGAACTAGTATAATATAAAAAATAACGACTTTATGTGTATTAAAACAGAGGATACGCCAGTCACCAGCTCTGCATAACTCGCAATTAAAAAGTAAAGCATAAAGAAATACGAAGTAGATGTCAAAAACATTCCGTATTGTGAATTGTGATAGAAAAATAATCCTACTATTCATGTACATGATAAGAAACGTCGTTTAACTTCTACCAGACTACACGGCTCTACAACCCGGAAGACAGCCATCTTCGTACATAGTAAGACGTGCAAAAAAATTGACAGTGAAACCACGGTTCCGGAGAATTTGACGTAAATACGTCTAAACGTAAAGGAAGTTTATATATTGGCTTTATTCTAAATATTTCCTTTATACATCCTTTACAATTGAGTAAAGTTTGATTAAGACTTTGCTTATTCAACTTGAATTAGTTACTCTTAAGATGGGTCTGTGGTAGCTGAATGTAATGTAAGCGATTCACAGCTCAGCTCTTTCCGCAATAACGAAAGCGGATTGTTGACGGCAGTAAAGTAACGCAACAATGCCGAGTAAACATATGACGTTTCCTAGGTAACATAACAATGCACGCAAGCTGACCATTGTTATCGGTCCATATTTACACATTGTTGATATGGATCTTACACGTTAGGTAACAACAATGCCGAGTAAACACGACGTTCCCTAGGTAACCATTGTTGTTGATTTGTTAATATGGATCTTACACATTTTCGTTACGTTTTCCTTTCACTTTTTTGCCGAATGACCCTTCCGTATAGACGTATTTACGTCAAAAGCGAAGAAAAACAGAATACCTATACATATCTAAACCCTACATGTGACATATCAAGTGGACAAAACTTCATTGAACAAACATGGTTTCATGGTGTTTGTGATCGCACAGATGATTCAGATTCTACGAAAATTCCATGACCATGACGTATTCTATCAATCAACTAAACGGGGTGCTTTAAAATCTGAAGCTCCCGCTCATATTATTTCAAGATGGCGTAATGAATTTCACAACAAACAAAATGCATTTTGAAGAAGCACGTCCTCTCCACGGACAGAATCATCGCTCCATCAAGTTTTATCCGTTCAAAAAACCACACGAGATCCATATGCACTGCTATTATGATGATAACATGAACTGTAAATAAGTACCGGTGTACAAAGGGTAATCCACAGACGCTATCAGCATCCTACAGGCATTACACACCTAATAAAATGTTGGCTGATTCCATAATCTAACCTTAATAGCTAATTGTGATTCTGATAAACAGTACTTTGACGCACAAAAAACTGTAATAACTGACGTAATCGTATTCAAAAGCGGATTCAGTCCCACCGCATAAAGATCACGCGTATTTAATTGCGAAAAGTGATAGTCAAAATTTAGGGCCAGCTGTATGCCACTTTTGGAAAAAGGGAAACATTTTAGTGCACACAAATAAATAGTTATTTAAAGTACGTTTAAGTACGCCTATACAGTGTCCAATGGTTATATGGGGAAAATTATGCTACAAATAAAACCATGAAACAACATTTATACAAAGTGAAGTAACAGCACGAACTGATAAAAACTGACATCAAATTAAATGTTAACCCCTTTCTTTCAAATTCGATAAATGAATATGTGAATTAAATCAGACATAATAATGTTACTTCCCTAGGTGAAGCAAAACAGCATTAAGTAAATGTTAACAAACATTAAAATTAATGTCATACAATATTCAATCGAATGGATGAGATTCTACAGCAGTAAACATAACGAAAATAAAAACTGCGGATAATAAAAAGAATTAAAACTGATATAGACATCTGGTATTATAAGCGATAAAAATTACTTACATGCCAATATGCCTTCTTCAATGTCAACACAAAATAAAATTACAAATCCTTCCACAAACAGTACGGAAATTTTTCACTGAAATGACTACATATCAACCGCCGGCATGTTACCGCTATGCGATCCCCAATAACATAGCGCCCACCACGTTACTTCTAGCTTCGTGAAACGTCACTGCAACGCACGGAAGTTCTGGCACCGGCGCGCGCGCATGGACCTGTTCACGGGGCGTGCCCCAACACCATGACCTTGCCGATCTAAAACACACGAACTCTATCGATTGTTCTTAGTCTACTCCGTATGTTCTGAGTTCGTGCCCCATTGGACTCTCTTACTGAACAGGGACATTTTTGGGCAACGGCCAGGAATGCAGATGTTAACCCCCCCACAATGGCGCAGTGGCTAAACGTGCATAGCTAGAACAAACAAGGAAGAGTAACGAGTCAAGGAGGGCAGCGTACGATCTGTTTGGGTGACGCATTTCCTCAGGACAAAACGAGAACTGCCAGACGCCAGACCACTCGTACTTTCATGAGCAATACATAGGGTGATTCATTATTGGCTTTAATAAATTTTAGGCCTTTGTATGACCATGAACAGCTAAATAAACGTAAATATTCAATGTTACGGAAACGTCTCTATTTTGAGTTACAGCCCTTTAAAAGAAATACGCGTTGCAAATCTCTTGGACCACACAGACCGCGTATATACATAAACATATTCATCCTTGACGTAGCTGTCACAGAGCAACTGATAATAAGGTTAATAATCCGTATTATAATGTACATACAGCTTTTTGGGACAATGTATATCTGCAATAACTACTTTCACAATCCTCCCATTCAGTTCACACGTAACAGAAGTTCAAAACTGCATCCAACCCCCGTTTGCTAGGGTGGTAACTTTTTCATTTCTGCCCCCACAGACTTAATGAGGTTTTAAAACCACCGCCAGGGGCATGGGCCCTGATAATGGAGACAGCAGGCACTCCTGTAAAATCGGTAAACTTCTACCAGAATTCACGACGCCGAGAGAACTCGAAATATCAGTAAATGAAAAGCGGGATACACGAGCACACATATTTCATACACCTACAAGGGAAAATCTAATTGATAAAACTGTACCTATATAAGAAAAGAAGGGCATGAAAACCTCATCCATATGCGTTCAAGGGAGGGCGTGTATGCGGAAGGTCACATCAGGTGCGTGAAACAACAAGTTCAGATGCCGGGTTCTAACGGCGAAGAGAAATAAGACGGTTGTCTTCTGGGATGCTGCACCGTGTATCTGGTAGATATTGACCGTTGTTTCAAAGGTGCTTTAAGCCATAATGGAAAGCTTGGTCTGAAGTCGTTCATTAACTCTTAAGGGAAGCAGCACTCGAACTATTTCCACAACTGTTACTTCTGCAGGTAGTCTTATTGGAACTGCAATGGCTTTCGTGGCTTGGAAATCGGTGTAAAATGGGATATTAATTTCATATAGATGATATAGTCCATTATTTCATTTTCAGTTGCAGACAAAAACTGTGGTAAGTAAAAATACAGGTCTGTCATAAACCAGGATATTTCCACTTGCTACTTAGCAAAATTCAAGTACACTTTATAGTAATGTTCTGTAGCGTCTACGGGAAGATGCACGATAAAATGATCCTGTTCACTCTGCAATGTCCATTAAGGGATTTCCGACAACAAACCGAATCCCTCCAGCCTCTTTACTCACCACATGAAGCCCTACGTGCCTTTCCATGTTCCCTAACTCGAATTGGTCCTCAGTGGGAAGATACTGCATTATGCAATCGTGATCAAAGATAAGTCGCAGACTACTCGAGGAATTAAAAACACACCACAACACCAGAACTGCCGAACTTGCTTCATCAAATAACGTAAGTACTTTGACGAAAACAAGTGCAATATCCACTAAGAGCGAGAAAAAGAACAAATTAGGAACTGCAAGCACAGCTACACAATTCTGGCGCTTTCGACAGAATTCGATCCATGACCCATGCGAGTGACGCCATAGTTGTCTTCAGATCAATGACCTTTACGTGGGTGAGGTGTTTGGTTTTGGTGATGACGTCTTCACGGATTATTTCTCCCTCCACAGATAACTATGGTAACCAGGGGAAATGTCATATGCAATCATACTGGGATGGACCAAAAAAAAATACATTCTTATGTAAAGCGATCGCTAATACTGTCTGATCTAAATTAAAACTGAAATGGTTTGACAATTATTTGTAAAATCCTCCGATATTAAATTTTATTAACATTGTATTATGCGTATTTCCTCTTTTCATCTACAATAAAAGTGAGTAAAATTTTTATCTGGAAGCACCTTGGCACCACGATTATTATTTACTCAAAAAACTAGTCTCTGATTCAATGACAAACTGTTGACATTAAAGTACCCTTTTAACAGCATTACATCATCACTATATTACATGCAATTTAGGAAATTACTTCATCACCAGTAATAATTTCATCAGATTGTAAACAAAGACATAAAAACTGTAAAATTATTTCATTGCCACCACACACCTAGTGCTGACTCTGGGAAAATTTAAAAGACTGATCAAACAATAATTTTTTCCATTGTTAATATCTATTTGATCCACACAAATTGTAAAACTGTCTTAACTCATTAGACGAAGAATCCAATGATTAGATCACTCTTGCCCTCAAAAACCCTACATAAGTGTTTTTCATCTTTCTCTGACACATGGACCAAGAAAAATTGCAATAGATTTTTCTAATTACTATCCTTGCATCTTTATAAAAGTCTACAAATCTAATTATTACTAGCAGGTACAAACTTTGTATATCAGCAACATATCCATTTTTAAAATCAAAGGCATCATAATGACACATGTCAAATATTTAGAATTTAAGATTATACATTAGAGCACAAAAAATTCAAATTGTCAACATACATCTTCCAAGGATCCAACAGAGCCATTTCTGAGCTTTGCAATGACCAACTCAGAAACTGCAGCCCTCCATCCCACCACTTGATTAGTTCCATCATTAATGCCACAAAAGAGAGATAATGAGGAAAATCAATTATTAATACATTACCATGCAACACAAACTAAAAACAAAATAAAACAAAAAAAGGAAAATAATCACCAGTTGTAAAATAATAGTTTTTCAGAAGTAGTAACTTAAATAAAACATTTAGAAATTGAGGACAAGCACAAATGGCACTGCAGACTAACAGATGTTCATGCACACACCAGTTGATAAACACTAGATGACAAATTAAATAATGTGGTCACACAACCCCAAAGTAGAATCCTCAAAAACTGCCGCATATAGATGTCTATTACAAATCATGTCTCAGACTGAACAAAAATTAAATTAACTAAAACTTACAAGGTAGGACGCTTCTACCTACACAATTTAAGACAGAAGGACAATACCAAAGTCTTGCATAAAATGGAGAAGCTTACAAATGCATTCCTATTATATATGTATTTCAATATTCGAGACCAATAAAGACACCACTACTCCCTACATTTGCATCTTAACATGTAGCTTGGATTTTAACTCAGGGCTAATAATGAATTAATCGAAAATTTTATTTTACATTTCTGAAACAAACTGAATTCAACCTTTAAACATCATTATATTATCAATCGATATTAATTTCAAAGCAAGCAGCAAGAGCAGGGTTACTAATACATGACCTTGACATACTTTGCTCCTGTACTGTAATAAATAATACACCATGAACAGTAAGTGGTATAAATATTTTGCAATTTCAAAAACTTCATGTTGTATGTCATTATTAAACTTTTCAAATTCAGTACAACTCGGAACAAACACGCACTGGCACAAAAAAATCTTTAATGAAACTTAATCAACCAAACGTATACAGCAATGAACACCAATTATGTGGCATACTGCACCAGAATTCACAAGTTACACCCAAATATCTATTAAGATTGACATTTTTTAGCTTTCCCTTAACTCTGCCTACCTAGCAATAACAGGCAAGTTTAATAAATCTACAAGAAACCTTATTCTACATTTTCTATACTGGTTTGTGACTGGTAGGCCATTCTTTGTTGTATATCATGAAAGTGAATCAATAATTTGCTCACATTATGAATTCGGTGACCACAAATTTATAAACCCATTCTTCTCATAAGTCATATCATTTTACATTGAGTAATTCTGCTACAAATTTCATGGTCATGACACAATGTATACTGATAAGGAAATTGTATAAAGCTGAAAAATTTACCAGAATTGGTCATTTTATGATGATGAAAAGCAATGTAATGTTCTTATATCACACACTTAATGAAACTTCCAGTATGCCTATGCTAAAGCACAACAAACAACAGTACGGAACTAACGTATTCAGTCATCGTTGCACCTAATGCAAACAAGCATAGTATCCTGCACTTGATATTGTCATGGTTTAAGCTAATTGTCACAAGTATACTTCTATTATTCTACAGCAAACATGTTTAATCCATAAATTCTAAAGATGATGGTATATTACAATTAGTTTAATCCATTATTGGATTTCTGGAATTTGCACATCTAATATTCTTAAAAGAACACAACATTTAAGAAAATGTACTTGTTTCCATCCTCAGATGATAAAGATAGGGGTACCTGCTCAGTTGGGTCCTTTCAAAGACTTAACCTCCAGGACCAGTAATTGAGGTCATCACTTTCTAACAGACTCAAATGAGTAAATACACCCCAGAGGACTGAACATACCCAGTTTCCATAACACTGTTCTTTTCAGAATACCAGACAATGGACCAAGTCCAGAGAGCCATGTTATCCAGTTATCATGAACTCAAAAAGAATGTTCAGGAGTTGGAGCAACATTTTGGTGTACTGATAAGGAGCTTCTGCCTGCCTCATTCTGCATGTCAAAAATGTACTACATTGTATGGAATGTAGCAAAGCAATACTAAGTGAGAGCATTAATGCCACAGCAATCCAAACAATAAAACTATGCATTTTAGAAAATGATAACATAAATAACGTAATTACACTGCAAATTGATTCCCACAACTGAAGCAGCATGAACAACTTTAACATGAGTAATTTCATCTCCAGTGCCATCATCCCAAGAAACGTATAACAAAACACCTATGTTGAAAAGAGTTTAAGAATGTCACTAACACAACCTCCTTAAAGCAATATGCAAATGACATACATTTCCATTTTCCAGGCATATTGCTGCACATCCCTAATAGACAAACAAATTCTTACACATAGTCATATCCAAGAACAAATAAATACTACCATACAAACTTACAAAACAATGTTACAAATATGAAACCATAATTAAATCAAAGTGAAGCACATTTTGAAGGCAAATACTGAATATACAGCACAGTCATTTTGCTGAAAAGTTATGTGATGTCAGTAGATAACCTAACAAAATGAAGTTATTCATTGACTATAGTAACTATACACTGAAAACAAAAATGAGAACTCCTGCTTTATATGTTTTAACAAACATACATCCTCATTTTTATGTAATATAACAGCTATTTCTTTTACCACTATGTACTTCTAACAGCAACTTCACATATGTATTCATATTTTCACCAGTCATAGTGATCAGATAACATAAAAGTTATCAATATTATTCAACATAACCTAACAAAGGTAACATGATATACAATCCATATGATAAAATGTGAACAGTTGTTAATCATAAATATGCCTGTGAATAAAAAAATACATCAAACAGAATGGAACTACTTACTCAGTGGTGATATCTGATACTGGCTCTGGTGAAATGATGTATGATGCAGCATCCCCAGATTGTGGCTGATCAACATTGTTTGCTGACACCTCCTCTTCAAAACTAGAATGAATTTCTGCCACAGTTTCATGTTTCTACAAATAAGAATCAAAGACCCACATAAAACAACAAAATTAAATATCCAATAATTTACTTTAAATATGCCTACAAACAAAATTCTTTGATCACAGTCATACATATCTGTTGTGTCAAATGTATGATATCAGTTACATATGCTTCCTGCATTTTGATTTCAGTAAATGTTCCAACAGACAGCAATAAGTTATGTAATACATAAACCTCTCCACAGAAAAATAAATAATACAGAAAATGTACCTTATGAGCCACTGATCGCAAAAAATGTGCAATAAATACTCCCACTTACACCACAGTGACAACAGTTAATTAAACACTGTTACATTCCATACATGTAACGTAAATTACTATACCTCTACAGTACTGTGACAAGTTGCATTAGTTCAATAGCAGTGGTCAGTTACTGCTAGTAATCTTCAATAAAACCAACATTCAGTAATGGCACATACAGAAGTAAAATGGTTCCACTTTAGTGTACCTACCTTCCCTTCTTGATTTTCATCTTTCTTATTAGTATTTAAACCATGAGTCTGTTCATGTTGTTCTCCGTGGTTCTGTAACCTTTCAGAGTTATCTGCTGAATGTTCAGTATCAACTGTATCATTGTCAAAAAGAGTTCTAACAGAAAAATCAGTCACACCGCTTTCTGTAGCCACCAGTATAAACAGGAGACAGCTGAAAATGCAAAATGAATTACTTCACCAACTACAGACTGCATATATTTGATAACAAAGTAACTTCTGATATGAAGTTAACATTTCAATTAACAGTCCAAAAAGATATATAATGAAAATCCACAGCGAATAGTTATGTAAATTACCTTGAAATAAATGACACGAAAAGCAGTGTCCAATACACATGACAGATATTAACCTTCATTTTAAGTCTATAAATACATCCTTATGTACAATCATTTTTGCTGATAACTAATGAACAACTTTAAAACTAGCAGTATTCTACATCAACACACACTCTTCGAAAACCTGACGTGTACTAGTAAACTTCCGGTTACGAGAAACATCAAATCTCACATTATAAATACACTTCAAGACATATGTAACTAAGAAGACTATTGTCAAATTACAAAAATATCTTCATAAGAAAAACTTTGCTTTACTTTAAATAAAATACCTATAAGAAGAACTTAAGACAATTTACTTGCTTAATTTGACTACCATTCTACACTTAAGCAGAAAATAGTATTTATTTCTTCCTCTAGATGGTAGTACGTTCCAGTTGGTGTACTAATCCTGCCACCTATTCATGTGACTGTCACCCCAGAATCAGCAGGTTCACCAAGACAAATTAAAATTTCCTTATATCCAGAAAACTTTCAATAACTGTGTAAACGAAATCTGAAACTGTAACAATTGTTACGCCAAGAGCAAGTATATGAATATTAGTGTCATATAAAATAGCATTCTTGCTTTATAAATACTCAGTTTGTCAAGAAAACGTAAAAATATCTCCGGTAAAAAAGTATCCTATCGGATTAACAAGTGGTAACAATGAATATATCAGTGTGTCAATACAATTTTGAATATTTAGTTGTGGACAAAAATTATCATAAAATGATGTGGCGTGTCATTTCTTCTTTTAAATGCTTGGAGAGAAGCGATTAGATAATAAATGTTAGATACTTTAAAAATGCATATTTACTCCAGTTTTCATCGTATTGTTTTGTGTCATGAGGCTAACCGTCTAATGAATTATTTCAGCACAAGTATGGCAGATATTAATAAAACATCCACAGAAGTGTGCCGAGACCTTCACGAAAATACTGATGGTGGGTGCTGCTACACACAAGAGAAGGTAATGAGTTGTAATCTTTAATATGTATGGCTTTTATGGCAGCTGGAATAGAGGTCTGATGACAATGGGATTTTGTGTTATTGTTTGCAGCACTTAAATTGATAATGTCTGATGCAGTGAAGTACTGAAATTAAGTTTTACAGTTTATTGAATAAATGTGGCACAAATATCTAATTTTGAGTGGGATGCCACCATCATAAGGCACATTTTGGGCAGTACCACCTGCCAGACACACTCTTTATAAGGATCACTTGCTGCATTTGCTATTTCTTACATCCTGGCAACATTGCTGTTTAGAAGGTAACTAGAAATGTGATAACAAGATTTGTTCATTGACTAAAAAATAGGTGTATAATTAATCTCTCAGCATCTGACCCATCATTCAAGCACTGCAGTTAAAGTTGCACTCTGTTGTCTTTTCTGGGCAAATG
>NW_019059662.1:882604-895570 GCF_000696155.1 Zootermopsis nevadensis | reverse complement strand
CCCCATCACTTGCCTTTGGTTATCGTATGATTCTGTGCTGTGAAATGTTAGACAGTATCAGGACCATACACTATGTGTTTGCTAATGGTATTTCTGGAGTCTTGACTGTAGCTGCACTCAGCACTGCTGTACACACTCTCACTGTTAACTACAGTGATGCAGTACTACTTGCACATGGTGTGTTGCGGCTTTGTGTTTCTATTAACATGAAAAATCTGTAATCACAGTATTTTCTTTGTTACAGAACCTACAAAAAGTTATTTTGATGATCGAACCAAGTGAATCTACCAAAACATTAGTGCCATGTAAACCTGCACACCCAAGGTTGTCTAGCTCAGGGCCAGTCTGCAGGATCTGTCATGAAGGTGCCCAGTTTGGCTATTATCCCTTATTTTCATGCACACTCAGCTTTTTTTATTAGTGTGCGGGTCATTAATTTTGTGGCTTATCTTAGAATGTTTCCCCTTTCAAGCTTGAAATTCAAGGAATTACTATTAAGAACAAGGCTGAATCCTAAATAAATGTGGGTTTTACAATTATGAATGCAACTGCAATAAATGCATTTGAATCTTCAGCTATATGTAACTGTGGTAGGAGTATAGAATGTAATACTATTCTGTATATGATCATGCAGCACATGAAATAAATTTAACACAATTTTGTCATATGTCTGTATAGATTTTTACTTGGTCACTAGATCAATTGTTGATGTTTATTCATTAATGGTATTTGAATTTTTCGCAAAGGTGGAGATGTGGATTGTCGTACATTTTTGTCAACAGATGACAGCAGTGAAAATCTCATATCTCCTTGTGAATGTACGGGAACATTGGGCCTTGTCCACAGAAACTGCTTAGAGAAATGGCTTTCTGCTTCAAACACAACTGAATGTGAAATCTGCAAGTACCAATTTAATACAAGTCGTTACCCCAGGCCTATGTGGCAGTGGTTTAAGAGCCATCGAGGATTAGACTGCCATCAGGGTCTCTATGGGGACGTGCTGTGCCTCCTGATCCTAACACCTCCATGCTTAATATCCATATATCTGTGTGGCATGGGATCTGCTATGTACATGAAACATGGGCTGTGGGAAGCACTGGGACTCGCCATGCTTTGTTGCTTCCTACTTGCCACATTTGTGTTGTGGGTTGGTATTACGGTGAGGTTAGTTATCACACACTTCAATATTAACTAATAAGTAGAACAGAAGTGGCAGAACTGTGATCTCCCAGAATGATCTTAGGATACACAATGACAAATCATAAATATAATGAGGCTATTAGAGAAGAACTGGAATTAACAGATATTGGTATAAGAAGAAAATAACCAAACATCATGGTTGAGTGTTAGCACTTCTGCTTTGTATTCGGAGGTCCCAAGTTCGAGTCTCAGCACAGAGATTAGCTATCCTGACTAAGGTGTTCATGGTTTTCCTCAGTTCCTCTAGGTCAAGCATGTCAAACTCAAAGGCTAACACGGGCCACATAAACAAGCTTCAAGTTTATGTGGGCCGCAAAAAAAACACACACACACACGGTGAATGTCAATAATTCTGGATCTGACAGGAGACTTATTTCCTTTCATAATTGTAAATAACTGCTTACACCGATAAGTACTTCCAAACATGGAAATAATTTCATATGCAAATTTTCGAGTATTTTCAAACCTGGCAGGTAAATATTTGTAAAATCCAGGCACGCCAACTTCACTGAATTTTGCCTTCAAATTAAGTTACGAAATTTTAATTAAAACGTTTCTTACATATCGTTATATTGGCTGGGCCGCAAAAATATTCGTTTTGGGCCGCGAGTTTGACATGCTTGCTCTAGGTGAATACTGGGAGAGTGCCTTAAATTAGGCCATGACCACTTCCTTCCACATCCTTGCCAGTGTATTATTCACTATCAAGCTCTGATTCGACACTATATAGCCTGAGTTACTGAAAAAGTGTCATTAAATAAACTATAAGTAAGTAACAAGAAAATACTATAAAAATGGATAAAACATTTGGAAGCAATGTCTGAGAAATGAATGACAAAGTTGCTCTTCCAATATAAACCAGAGGGTTGAAAAGATGGCGGAAATGTCTGACAAAAAGAATGGTTTTAATATTTGTAACTGGAACAGGCCAAGTGTGTAACCTGTGTTGTATAGAAATAGGATATTTGAATACCTATACTGCAGGGTAGCAAACTAGACTTTAACCCTAAATACTACCCAAGTCCAGAGGCTTCTAACATAAAAAGAGTTCATTTTTTATCTGACTAGAATATGGCTTTGTGTTTATTTACGGAAATCTAGTGAGAAGACGTTTGCTTAGTATGTAGACTATAAGTTTAAATGTATATGCAATGGTTAAAAATGTTGGTGTGGTCCGCTTTACCTCTGTGAATGGTCACAGAATTCTGTGGGTGGGATTACCCCACCCAGTCACTTGCATGGGCAAAGCACGCATAAATAGGTTATCCAGTTGTAACCAAAATGCAAATATTTTAATCAATTTTAGTAAAATATTTGAATATAAAATTTTGTGGGAATCTGTTAAGTGGTTCTTGATTTATATGTGGGCAGACAGACTTGGTGTAGTTAATAGGTGAGCTTTTGTACTTTTAGTTGCAGTGTCTGAAAACCAAAAGCTTCAGGTCATATATGTTTAATATTGATTTTTGTTTTTTTATCTTAGGTTTCACTGGAATATGTTGAGGAACTGGCAAAGAATGAACCAGATAATACGGCTCAAAGACTTGCAACACTGTCATCACACAAACAGTAGGTTGGAGAGGTCTGAAGTGAATAACAATGGTCATCTTGAACAGAGGAATACAAGTGTTTGAAATGAATGCTTTTGTCTAGTATCTTTTGAATTAGTAAATACATTTAAAAAGTAAGTCATCTTATTTATCTGTGACTGAAATTATAATAAAATAAATGCCACTGCTAATTTTCAGGTATAATAATACAGATACTGGGAGGTAATTTAAGCTCAGTATTTTACATGAAATGTTTTAGTATTTCAAATGTGTTCCATAATAACATGAAAATCATTCCTTTCTTCTACACTGTAGCTTGCTCTGAATGAAAATCTAATGTCCTATTTTCTATAGTTATCTTCCAGTTGTGTTAATTTAAATTATGTAACATTCTTCATGCATATCAAATTCATGTGATACCAAAGTGCCATAATGATTGATTCTTCTGCCATTCTGAGGCAGATTACTACTAAATGTGTTTGTAAATGTTTAAGTATTATAGTTTTATATCTAAATAACTGTGCTTTTTTAAAGTTATGTAATTGTTATGATGTGATTGATATACTACGGTGCTCTCTATTTTCGGATGGGACGAAGGCAATCGGCATGTGTTACTGGTACTAAGTATGCTCACTGTTCATGCTCCTAATGATGTGGATGGTTGAATATGTTCATATTATTTATTTATAACACCAAAATCCATTTTCTAAGCTGTCTTGAAATAGAAACGAATGTGGCACTGAAATGCAATAAGCACTATCTTTTACAATGAAGTAATATTTTGTAGTTATATTTCATTATTGTGCCAAGAGTTATCAAGTGCATAATACTGGTAAGTGGTTTTTTGATACTACTCTTCAATATGAAGGTGATTTTTACAACTGTAAAATTGTGGATTGTGGTTGTTTGGTTTGTGACACCAGCATTTCAAAAGAATGTGTATCTCCTTCCATCAGGGCCTTCCACTCTGACATTGAAGGTGATATGTTTCTTCAAAATGTTGGTAGTCGCAGATCTACGTGTTTTTTGCCTAGAAGACCACAATCTGTAACCACTGTTCTATTCTGTACATTTTGATCCACTATCTAGTCATCAACCACAAGTGCCTCAAGAAGTATAAATGTGTGTATTTTAAATTGTGTAAAGTGTTTGTGTGCTTTTTAACAGGAATGTTGAAATATGGTTTATGTCAGGTGAAATACAGGAAGCATCCAGCAGCATAATAGTTATTTTGTAAAAATATTAATACTTCTGTTACAATGTACTTATTACTCATACATTGCACATGATAGCACAATCTTTCTTGATCTTTTTGCCTATACCTTATTTCTGGGAGGTCACTTACAGAGACCAAAGCATAAACGTATTATAAATGTAAAATTCATGTAACACTTTGTCGACTGCATATAAAATACTATTCTAAAATTTACTTTCAGTTGCTTCCTGTGTTCCGTCTGATTTAAAATTGGTTTGTGCCACAATTTTTTTTACCAAAGGTTCAGTCATAAGTTGTGATCTAAGATAAAAAGTGTGCTATGTTTGTAATTAAAAAGATGCGGGGATTTTTTAAAAATTGCTTTTAAAGTATTGTGTAAACCGAGATAAATATTATGTTTTTAATGTTTTGTAATGCATTCCCTTTTCCTTAGATGTTTTAAAGTATTTTATAAACTGAAATAAATTTTAAGTTTTTAAAGTTTTATAATGCATTTCTGTTTCCTCATATTTGCAATTCAGGCTCAAATAATGCATCATGGGATCCCTGGTAACGTCATCAACATTTTAAGTCATACCCCATATCTTCTTCTATGGCTCTCTGGTCCGTATTTGGTCCATGGCCTCCTAAATTTTCCTCTTCCATTCGGTCCTCTTTTAGGTCCGTCTGTCCGAGGCTTTGATTGAGGTTTCAAAACATCTTCCTTTTTACGGTGCAAGGTTGTTAGCCTTGCGACCAACCCCCAACCTGGAGGACCAGGGTACCCGTCTTAGTCTGACCTCTCCCCTCGACCAATCTGGCTAGGGTGGCCCTACCAGTAACTATGCTACCGCCAGCATAGCTCTTGCATACCCCATATAAAGTGCTTTAAATAGTAAAATCCTAGTTACTACAAACTGATGTGAATGAATAGAATGATTCATCACTGAATCTACAATCCAACATGACCATATACATTGCCCACCAGATTCTGAGAACATCAGTAACTAATAATGTTTGATGTAAGACCCTAAACACGTCTGCCATTATAGAGGCTAAGAATTTCTGCCACATGAAAGCTGTCTTAAACATTCCTTGACCACATAAGAACCACAGAACAAAACAATAATAGGCTTGGGTTTTTTTCCTCCCTCCCTCCCCTGTAAGGACATAGCTTGACATTGAGCTCTGTTATTTTAGACTTAATCGGAAAGTTTCTTCTGTAAAATTATCGACTGCAGTATTCCTTGCACCCAACATCTAAACGTCTACCATACTCCACGGCGCAACAACCGAGAAGACAGAAATCTTCATACTCACCGCTGTGAAAACCTCAAATCTTACTCTGTAGGACATCCTGACAGTTTAAAGGATGGGCGGGCACAACAGCACTAACTAGTGGCATGTTGGGCAACATGTTTACTTTTGAGGGTATCGTAGAGATTGCGCTGCTTCATACTGCTCTGCTATCACCACAGTACGTGTTTCAGGACTAAGAACGTATTTCATACTCTGTACGAATACTGTTCAGTATTGCTAGCACGGGGTGACGCCTTACTTTTATTACTGTTTGTCCCATTTTTGTTATAATTACGACGTGGTTTTTGTCAATGTAAGGCGGCGACATTCAGACTTGAACCGGCCGTGACAGTTTCAAAATTTACTTTTGCAACTGTTCATATACAAACCAATTTATTTTATAAATGTATTTCAGATAATTTAAAATGGCGTTGTAGAATGTTTATTAAGTAAGAGGCATGGAGGTACATAGGATAATGGCAGGAAGAAAATATGTATTCAATTTTTTTCCCCAACTAAGCTGCAGTCTATGCAGACATAATTAAGTAGGTGATGTATGGTTTCCAAATGCTAACTGCGCGTTCAGATCGAAACTAATTCAGAATTTACGTCGCAGTAAGACCCACAAGGTCAGAAACATTGTTTTCTTGTACTGAGGTTTTCGGAATCGTGACTGAACCGTTTAGTGAAAGACTTAAATATTCTATTGGCTCGAATCCATAATTTGCTATGCAAAGCGACCAGATGACAGGGCACAGTTACGACTCAAAATCAATGGATATATTCTGACGTAACAGTGAGATATTTCTCCGACACATCAAATGCAGCATAGCAATAGTGCACTCCTGGTTCGTCATATTCGGGAGTTACAAGTGGACTTCAGACGGGAGAGTGTCAGACTGAGGATTTTTGTGTTCGTAGTAACCTCCATGTAAATACTAAGCAAAAAGGCTACGGCGGTAAGAGACGCGCTGGGCATCTTATTCCACCGTAGTCGATAATTGAAATAAAGAAAACAGTTAACTGCTTTAGGCTAGCAACGCCTCCTTGGCTGGCTGGAGCCGGCTAACGATGCATTTTTCTGGCCACTTCTGCTGTGTTCCAGTGGATGAGTACCACTGAATCATGAAAATAAGAAAATATTTTTATTTTTCGTTTTACAAAGTGTTAGCAGGGCTAACTCGGATAACATGAACGCTCCACCTCCAAAGTTTTCCTGAAAGACTTAATAGTTATCTTACTTTCATATCCATCTATCCTACCTCAGAAATAATTCTGAAGAAGGGAATCCGTTTGACACGACACAAGTTTTCTTTGGTCTTTATCATTACAAGAAACGGAAGGTGAATGCTGGAATAGCAGCCTACCTTTAAACACATAACGACCGTTTCCTTTCATATCCTCACCTACTTATCTTTTATGACCTCCCATCGCAGTTGACGCCAGAATCTTGTGCAGTTGAAATTAATAGAGAAAAGTATCCCTGATGCTTAACAAAGCACCATGTTAAACAGAGGTATGACGGAGTGGAGGTACAGATACACGTATTCTTTAACTCCGGCAGTAGATGGCGAGTGAGAACTTCTGATTACCCACACCCTAAACAGCGCAACTGCTGTGATCGGCTACTGTGACGTAAATACTTTATAATAGTTGAACTAGAGTTTGCTGTGATTTAAATTCACAATTTGTTTTGGAACTTTCACAGGTTCACGGCTCGATCGGCAAATGTATCAGAATTTATTCGGTACTAGTACCGTGAATGCGTAAGAAGGGAATTGTGTGTTCCACGTTATGTGGCATGTTCCATTTTCCATTGTCCTGCTGTTGTCGGACAAGCCTAGAAACCATGTCATATTTTTTAAATAGCATCTGAATGTTATTTCAGTACCTTCCTAAAACAATCAATACAATAATAAATAATACTAGCATCACAGTTTGTCCTATTTCATTGAAATTCTAGGCCATCTGTTCCAACTCCCAAAATGATAGCGTCTTTTTTACATCTAGAAGGTGGAATTATGTCTGTCCCAATTAGACGTTATAGCAGAGAACAGAAAACTTTAGACTTGGTAACTCGTTAGTTTAGTGCAACAGCGTTACAACGCTGCAAATAAGTATTTCAATGTACAATGACAAGTCCAACATTTATTACAGCCATGATTCGGACGTAACTTGAAATCACACCACAAAAAGAGTCAAACGTAAGACAGACAACATGAAACAGCAGGAGAATATCGGCCTAAATCTGTTAAATTTGGCCCTTCTATAACGGTGCAAGGATTTGGAACTATGAACTGAAATAGCTACGAAACGTTTTACGATCAAATTTTGACAGAACCTTTTTCCCTGTCACGGGAAATCATTCTTGCATGTCTTTACGGTTTTTTGTTTGAGGTATATGGCGACGACAATGGATATTAGAGGTCCCTTGTCACAACAGCATGGTGCAGAAGGCCTCCAGATATGGAGGGTAGCTGCGAATACATTGACCAGGCGGTCACGGACAGCCGACAAGCAGTGGTCCTGCAGTTTGGGATATGGCGAGAACTAACAAAATGCCTATCGTAAAGAACATCATTCTAAGAAATTTTGCATGGATGATGAGATGAACTGGGCACGTAGCGAACATAGTGGAAATGAGAATTGTGTACAAAATTTTGGCTGGGAAGTCTAAAGGGAAAAGACCTACCTACGTCCTATCTTGTCCCTTATTTCTTAATCTCTCATTCAACCTTATATAGGTCTGTGTAGCTATTAAAAACAAAATAATCAAACGACATATTACATAACTCACAACATTACTAAGTTCGAACACAGTAGTGTGCATTCAAAGGTCGAATTTGTGAAATCCAATATTCTGTAACGCCTACTTTTACTGCTGCCAATACTTCATAGTAGGCTTGTGTGTCACAAAAATACAGAATCGATAGAATTCAAATAAAACAGACAAAAAAGAAATACTGACCCATACTTCTCGGAAAACCTCCTTAAAGAAGTACAACGCCTTCCCACAAGATGGCCACATTTCATGTTGTTTTTCTAGAAACCTATAATCAGTAATAAGCAGTGTGCGCGCAAAGCTACTTTCTGTTACAACACCAGATAACTGACATCCGAGGCTGAGCAACTGTTTTTTAATATCTGTGTTACTATCAACAGCGGATAAAACTGCTCCGAATGGTAATTCTACCCTATAGATTTGTGTTTTCCAATCTTTTAATACCTTAGGCATGTCCTATAAGTTTCGAGAATGTAGGCACACCGGGGGCTGTGGAGGGTTCGCAGAACCACCTCCCCCTCCCCCCGAATATCACGATAGGTTCGGGGATAGCTTCCCGAGATAATTTTTAAGAGAAATGTGATTATTAAGCCACTTGAACATAAAAAACGCTACTTTTGAGGTGAGAATCGTTGCAGTTGAAATCAGGAGTCGTCTCCACTTTCACTTCGCCTAATCTAATCTTAATGGATACTTCTTGTTAAATACTTGTGGAGGTAGCTCTGCACATTCCTTCCATTCTGAGAACATTTACTTTAAGAATAGCTGGCGAAGGTATGGAAAGTAACTTGTACAGGAAAATTAATAAAACTTTTTTCAACAGATGCTCAAATTCTCATAAAATTCTGTTTTAAAGACTTAAAACCCGAGATATTCGTTTTTAATACGTACGAAGTGGTACTGACATGAAATATAAATAGCTGTTTCAGTCTATGAATTCTCAATTTCGAAACTAGGATAATACAGGTCTCACTTTAGGTGTCTTTCTTATGATAATTTTGAATTATGCTCTCTTCAATTGAATGAAAGTTAATAATAAAACTAGATAAAATACCGTCTATATTTATTTATTTATTTATTTATTTGTGTTTTAATGCACAAGATAATACAGAAGCTCGCATAAAAATTTTATGCCGATTTTTTTTCAGTTTTTCCTATTCAGGAAAGTAAAGGTTTTTCATATCATCGGTTTAGATGGCATATATACCACATAAGTAGATAAAGTAATTTGTTACAGAGTTGGTTAAAACTGAGACCCGAACTCAGGACACTTGTTGGGTTTGTGATCTAAGTTCCTGAAATTTCTGACCGAAACAAACAAATTTTGCTTTGGCGTCATTCTTCTGTCATGCTTAGTTTCCGAGCAAGATAAACCTTCTTCTCCGAGAGTCGAAAAAGGTTCAGTTTTTCGGGGTTTGGTCTTGTTTCTGCAACGTCCCCTTCGAAACAAACAACTCTGGTCTTGGATCCGTTCTCGCACCGTGCATATTTTCCGAGCCATGTTATTGGTTTTATCACGTGGCTTAGTCTCATATAAATATGTTATGAAAATAAATGTAACTTCTGATTCATTTGTTGCACGACAAACACAACAACCTACAAAGAAAAGTTTCTATCGAGAAATATTTTGTTGAAACCTACATCACACACACACATACACACAGCTGACAATATCCTACACTGTCGGGGAAGTAAGAATTAGGATGACCAACACGAAGTCTCTCTACAGTACCATGAAAACAAACGAGGCTCTGATGACTGATTCTTGACGTATAATTGTTATGTTTGTTGGTTTGAATTAAGTTCGCTTTATAACCTCTCGCACTATTTGTATTGTGTACTGACAGTTATAAATGCCTTGTACTTAAACCCAAGTAGACTTTAAGTAATCATTAACGACGTTCATAAAATATTAACATGTCTAAGAAAGAGTGAAGGTAATTTTGCATACACAAATTTATAATTCAAATCTTTTTTCATTTTAACGGAATATAAACTGCTCTAAATCGATAGAATTTAAAAGAAACAAGAACACAAAACAGTCTCAAGTCCTTAGACAAATGTACCAGCTATTATAGCTAGTTTTAAACAAACCGTGTTCGCATTTCCTCGAATGTAGAGCTATAACGCTTTATTTCCGATATCTAAAGAATTCTGTACAAACCACATACTGCGTCTTAATTATTGACATAACCTACAGCATATTATATGCTAAGCGCTTGTATAACGGATATCTTTCTTATTAGAGTTTCTTCAGGTAGTCAGTGTGTTACGATATCCTGAACGTGTAATTAATTATGAAGGCTTGAATTATGTTGCGTCCAGAACAAATATGTTTCAATGTTTTGGTTGTAAACGCAAATAACAGACTGAAATCGACTTCCCAAGACTGTACAGCAGGTCAGGGAATATAATACACTTCTCTTCTTGTAGGAATTTTAATTATTGTGGTCCTATTATACGTATAAATAAAAAGCAAAGCTGTCCCGCTATCCTCCATGTAGGCAATCTTAACCTCAGCACCAGAGAGTGGTCAGGGTCACGCCTCGGCCGCGCCTTACACCGGGAAAGGACCCCGGTATCCATCGGGCAGTAGGTTGTGTGTACCCCAGAGCCGGTTTGGAAGCAGAGGCTAAGGAAAAATCCTCTGCACTTGTCGTGGATCGAGCCCCGGTCGTCCGTCCAGCCCGTAGTCAATCACTATATTGACTGAGCTAACCGGGTTCCTCATATTATGCGTATTTTAACGCAAATTGTAAATTGTAAATTCCTTCGGCTATATCAGAGTTGTGGTTATAACTCTACGTATGTTACACATCAATTTCCTGTTCCGTCGTAAAGCTTGGTTGAGTGATGGCCTATTCTGCTGTTTTAATGAACTGCTCCTACTGTTCCTATAATTAATCAACCATTGTCACAATCCTTTAGAAAATCACTGGAAATCGAATGTTGTGCAATTTCTTGAAACCCTGACAGGGTGACGTGAAATTTAGAAGACACCTGCGTATCATGCAAATGGCCGGACAAGTCTTTGTGTGGATATACACACCGCAGTCCTCAGTTCCGTTGCCTGGTAACTAAAAGGGTATAAATACAAGCTGTTTAAAAACACGAAATTTTTACCACCCTACACGTGCGCATGATTACCACCTCGTTTCCCACAGCGATGCCCCTCCCGGTAAAGTTCCTGTTCTTCACCCTGACGACCGTTTGCGCTGACCAGCAGGACAACGGCCAGCGTCGAGGTGGGGTGGGGTCTGAGGTCGAGTCTACTCAAAGCAGCGTGGGCCAGTGTGTACAAGATAGACCGCGGTTTTGCTAGGTAGTCGCGGAGAGCAGGGGATCTCGAATAGGAAGGACGCATGTATTATTCAAAAGAAGCAACGTCAATTCTTCGCCTGGGCTGCCGAATCGAGTGAACGATTTCCGTGCGTGCATTCAGTTGACCAGTGGCACAGATAGGATAACATTGTATTTATTGAAAGTGGTTTCTGTGTAATGTGACGCTTACTGAACAAAATATTTGCATTTGTTAACACATACAGAAACAAAATTTCAACAGATGTGTTTGTGAGCATATGTAGAGCAGAAATATCCATAGCAGAACTTTTGGCAAATTCGATTTGAAGCAAATTATATTTAATGCAAAAATTGCAACAAATAGTATCCAATTGATTATCATGGCATGTAAGGAAAGAACAAGGTGAAACATGAATAAAAAAAGGAAATGATTTGGGACTGAAGTGTGGTATGGATTTTGATTCAATAGGAAGAAGCACTGGACAATGTAGTTACTTTACAAGATTTTAAACTCGGCAACGTCAGGAAGTTGTCCACATGTGAAATGAGATTTGGACATTCTAGAATGTTGGGACGAAAGTCTTAGAATCTTTAGCCAATCTCGTGAGTTTACAAGTGGTGAATCAAGTTTACCTTGGAAACCGCCATACCAACCGGGACCAGCACTGCGGAGGTTTACACTGGACTATGGGCATCTGTCTGGACACAGGTATGCAGATATTACAGATTAGATGCGTCCTTGTATGATCCTGAAGTGTGACTATTTACACAATACAAAAATGCAAAATGTTCCCAGTGTGTGTGTATACATATATTCGATGTTGTCCTGTTATTCTAGATATGTGATATATGAATTTAAGAAAACATTCAAAATCTAACTTCTCTGTCTCATTCTACCGCCGTTTCCATCCAGCTAGGCAATGCCTTTTTCACTAACCATCCTAACAATGCAATATTTATTACTACGAGTTCTCTGTTCTTTCATCCATTGGTTCTTTTCTCTTTGATTCAAACTGTCTCATCACAACTTTGTTTGGGTCAGGATAATTTCAGTGACAGGCACGTGGGAACACGGGTTCCATAAAAGGAGCGGTTATTTAGCCAAGTGAGTATCAGCTTCCAAAGGAGGCCTGTGCTCAATGAAGTTCGAAACCTATGGCATGACTTCTACACCAGAGTTAGCCAGAAAAAAAGCTCTAGATCTTACATTTATCAGAACTCAGTTTGCATGTTGAACATCTGCACCTGTCGTTCCCATATGCACAATTTCATTTGCTCGACCAAGGTTCCTTTTAAGATATACGAGGTGCGATCGGAAAGTTTCAAGACTGTGTCAATAGAGGGCGAACCGGATGTAGTACGAGCTTCTGCCGCTAGGGGGTGCGGCCTACATTCATAGTGAATCAGTGTGCCAGCCGGCATCATCGAATTAGCATTTGTTTCTTAGTTAACGGGCGTTTTGGTAGTGCATTACACCGACCCTCCTGCGATTTCGGAATGGCGGATTTTCATGAACAAATCAAATTTTGCCAAAGACTCGCCAAAACGGCTACGGAAACCTATGAAATGCTAAAGCAAACATTTGGGGAGTCCGCAAACTTTTGTGTGGCATTCACGTTTTAAAAATGACCGAACCTCTG
>NW_019059662.1:868175-882354 GCF_000696155.1 Zootermopsis nevadensis | reverse complement strand
AAAATTCAGCTAAAGGGAATGAGATTTGAGACGATAGAAGAGATTCAGGCAGAATCGCAGATGGTGCTTGACAGGCTGGCAAAGAAAGATTTCCAGGGATGCTTCCAGGCTTGGCAGCGGCGCTGGGATCGTTGTGTTCACTCCCAGGGGAACTACTTCGAGGGTGATGGATGAATTTAATACCTGAGATAAGTGTACGGGTTTTTATAGGCGCAGTCTGTAAACTTTCCGATCGCACCTCTTATGTCAGACAGCATGTTCCAATCTAATATAAATAATCCTTGATTTATAATTCGGAGGTGTTTCGAATGCTGGTCAAACGTGCTATCCTCTTAAACGTGTCTCGTGATTTTCCTCAGCCCATAAAAATGAATGCCAGCACATCTGTATCTAAACCACGGTCAGTTCTTATGCCATTTCCTTAACTCTCGCCATACTAGTTCTTACAGTTCGTTCCAAACTCGTCCATTATACGAATATTGCCCTTGTAAGTACCGGCAAACTGCATTACAGACAGCGATAATATTCAGTGTGTTTCCGGTTGCCAACAGAGCAGCAGAATGGATCGCAGGTCTTCGAGGGTCAGCACCACGGGGGCCGAATGGCGTGGGGACAAGAAGAAGAGGACCCACGCTTTGCAACCACACCGCCAGATGGCCAATTCCCCATGCATAACGGTGGCCATGTCAAATTCGAAGTACCAAAAGTGCCAGTTATATTTGTCCTGGGTAAGATAACACATCTGCAAACACAGAATTGTCTATGTCGGTCTTCTGTGTAGTAACGACACGTGGTCCTGTCGATAGATACCAGAATTTCAAAGAAAAGCATTTCCTTCATCTTCGGTGTGATGGAGGCAGTATGTTCTTCGAGACGGTGGACGAGTAGAATGAAGACAATGTCTCACACAAGCATATCCTGGTCTTCAGCGTTCCATTCGTCTCGGGGTTCGAGTTAATTGTAACGCATATTTTGATTTCAGGAGGGCCTGGGAGCGGTAAGGTGACGCATTGCGACAACCTAATGCAGGAGAAGAGAGGAATTACACACATCAACATGACAGACCTCCTGCAACAGTACGCCATTGGTAACGGTGAGATTTTAAGCTAGGCATCCACGTACCAAGCCAGACCAATATGGGTCCGTGTTATCTTACAGCTACAGTCAGCACGCTGCACGCATTTCACTCAATTAATTTATGTAAAAGCACTAAAATCCCTGCTTTTTTTCGTTTGTGCATAGTAAGGCGAAAATTTGTAGTTGTTCTGCTATAGCTCAGACTAAGTACTACTAGGATATTGGGCCAATATTCACTGACAACGTTGCAATAGAGGTGAAAAAGTGGCATCGACATCTTTTCATAAGCCATCTCAGAAAGGAAAATTTGTTAAAACCACAGCCATTTATGTTACACTTGCGAAACACTGTCATTTTTTTGTACAGCAAATAAATGTTATACTCACATTAAATCTATCATTACCATAGAACACTTGTACCAATTTTATAAACAAAATTAATGTTAATTTCACAGTCAAATATTTTATCACACAAGTTGAATAAGTACCTGATTATTCTTGCACTGTCCCACTAAATGTTAATTAAATTTAACAATGCACATTCATCACACTTGCAATTTTTTCGTTTTGTTTGTTTATACGGGTAAACTCAAAACTTAATTCTGGGTAAATCATGTGAAGCGAAAATGTCAAACACATAGTTCTTACATTTTGGCCCGAATATGAGAAATCCAGTCTGATTATTTATGGAAAGTAAAAAACTGTGAGGTCGTATGAATATTTCGTATGATACTAGCAACAAAAAGTCACAGAATGGCACACTATAACGAAGACGTAGAATGAAGTAGGTCTTCAGTTAAGGACAACAGGAAGCGCTGTTAAAATATTTCCACAAATTGCGCAGCACAGTTATATAAATTTCTTTACGTTCTCGCAAAATATATTACGATACGTACTTAGATGTAGACTAATCAAATGTCGTGGTTAACTCGTTTAACCTTCAACTTTAATTTCAAATTTCAGTACAATGGTTTATGAACTCTGCTGCCTACACAGCTAACACCTCGTATGGCAGGGTTGAAAGACCTAAATAAATAAAACCAAGAAACAAAACTTCCATTGCCTGAATATTTACTTTCTTATAATTCGTACACACATAATAAAATACACCCTATGCAAAGCTTGTGCCTGAGTAATAATTTTCTTGTTTTATTACAAATTTCCACAGCAGTCAATCAAGTAAAAAATGCAGTTTTCGCTGATCTCATCAGCACCGGCGAGCAGCGTGCAGATCTGTTTTTCAATTTTAACACCGAGACACAATTTAGACCAGAAACAGTTGGTCAGGTTTCGTATGGATGACTTTTCGATTTACTCGTGTCCTGCAACGCGTATAGGAGTACCCAGTGTCACATTGGAAATGAGATTCGAATTTAAACCTTAAAGATTATCGTGTTTCACGCACACACATATAAACAACTTCAGAAGCTGATAGTCACTCAGGTGGTAGCAATTTCCCACCTGATTTTTCCTTTCATTCGGGCTGAATAATTATGATAGAAAATAAAACCAAAAATTTGCCATGTAGAACATGCAAGCCTGTCTTAGGCAAAACTAAACAAGATTAAAGGTACTTGATGTCCATACGCTGAATTCTATTTCATTAAGTACTTAAAACCAGATAATTTGTCGCGGAACTGATAATGCAATTTGGAAATGAGAAAATTACTACGTATTTGTTTTTCTTTTATATCTCACAAACGTTAAATACACGCTATACTAAAAAAATGTTTGAAGTAAAGGTCATAGGTTAATGCGAAGTACTAAACAAATTGAAATTTTAAAAGTTTAAGCAAAGAATGCATAGAAATCTGTAGACCTTGACGACGTTCAATTTACGAACTTTGTGAATAGACCCGTTCGTTACATAAAACTTTTACAAATAAATATCTTAGGTATAGTAAATGATGGATGGATGTATTTATTGCGTAGGCTCTATCAATATAAAACAAAAGACCGTTTCTATTGTGTTGACACGAGTACTCAATAACGCTAAGCCACGAAGCACTGTAGTTAGTTCGCACGGCCAATCACTAACCACTGTACTATATTTGAAGTAGCCACCACAATTCCATAGCCGTATGCTGTTACTTAACACAAAAATAAATTCGATTTATTGACTTAATAAGTCATCTTATTCATACCTAGATATGAAGGACTTTGGACAGCTGTCTAGCAAGACGGTGACAGAGGTACTGATGTTAGAAATGAAGATGGCGCCGGCCGCCAAAACGTACCTGGTGTCTGGATACCCAAGGAATATGAGAGACGTAGTGGAGTACTCGGAAAAGGTAAGTGATCATTTAGTGGATTTGAGGTTTTCACGGCGGCGAGTATGAAGATGGCTGTCTTCTGACTTGTTGCGCTTCAGAGGTACTTGCTGCCTCTATCATCCCAGGAGACAGACATCTCAAAACTTGAAATTTCACTGTGAGAGTGTTATCGCTTCTCACAAAACAGAGCCAATTAGGTGCAAATGAAGGAAGATTTGTGTTGTTTCTTTGCTTTTCTTTGTACATGGTGTTACATGGTTGCTACTCTCTTGTTTTAACTTCTAAATTCAACAATCCGATATTTGTGTTTAGAAAAATATAAAGCTAGGCATGTTGATCAGATGTTAAGAGGAAGCCATCTCACTGCATACATTGTAATTTATGAGAGTGATAGGCGATTTAGTGTACAGAATTTGACACTCAAGAGGGATACGACAGAAGTAGTAGGTTACAAAATCTCAGAGGCCATCGGTAGGCATACGAGATTCGAACCTCGAATGTACAGCTAATTTACATTGTACTACAGCGTTATGCAGTTCACAATTCACACGAACAATTTAATTAATTTTACTTACACATTAACAGCCCACGGTACAGTCAGAGATAGAGATAATTTTTTCGGTAAGAACGCACAGATTTGCTCTTATAGGAGGGGCAAGTTCATTTATGATATGATCTGAAACAGTTAAATTACAGGAAATTTAGCTGACTGTCCATGACCATGTTACAGTCTTTTGTCTATATTGTACCCTGTTACTAGGCGACCATATATAAACAGGTCGATTTATAAGCACTCGTACATAGGCCTAGAGCCATCCTATACTGGACATTACTACCGGACATCACGCTTCATAGTACCTGAATTTAATCAATAATAATGTAGCCTTGCAAAGGGAAGTACTGAACAGAACGCCCTCTTCTTTTTCCACAAAAAAATTACTATTCAAAGATTTGTGAAAGACAACTCCAGTAATTTTTGCCCTAAGCCTATTATCGATTTATAAGACAAACCAGCTAAACAATAGAAGCTGTATGCCACCTTCTATAATTAACACTGCAACTGAAGAACCCTAAGATTTACCAACGCCAATACCAAACCCTGTTATCTAAATAATCCGTCCAATTCCAATACGTCTGTACAAATTCAGTACCACGGAAAATTTCACGATGAAGTGATATTGACCAACGTCAAGCCAACTGCAGAAACTCCCCTTGTTGTCTCTCCACTTCTACTTATTCATGACATTCGCGGATATCCACGGTATCCGGGTTCGCTTCGAATCACAACGCAAGGACGCACCTTTGCGGTTCACAGAAACCCAATTAATACAACAGTTTCTCTATTTTAAAAATTATTTAAGATTCTCACGCTGTGTGTAGAAAGATGTCCGTCTTCAGGGTTGTAGCTCTGGGTAATCTGGTAGAATTTACCAATGTTTCAGAGGTCCTTATTGCCTTCATCATCAGTCCACCATCGCCCTGATGATGGAGGCAGCAAGAACCTCTGAAAGGCATTCCACTAATAGGCATACTAATAATGGAATGCGTACACAATTCAAACTTAATTTTATTGTCGTAAAATGAAAAATCTTAAGTATCCGGTTCTTTTTTATTTCGTTATAAATTCGTCCTACAAAGAAAATTTAGGACAACAAAATTATCAGAAAGGAATTATGTAACGGCAAGGGTCAAAGATCTTGAATAGAATATCGGCATCACGCTACACCTGACGTGTACGTCTCCCATTTGGCACAGCAAACTCGATTAAACCTAGGACATAGAGAATGAACAACTAAACCCACCAGGCAATGTTGGTGTTGCTCCATTATTGCTGTCTTCCTAACCAAAACCACTTCAAAATACAGAGTGTGCCATCTAAAGTGTAACCAAAAAACAATCACGTACCACATTAGAAAAATAAAATCAGAAGCAGGTCCACCTCTGGCTCCAATATCATGCTTCTAATCAATATTATATAGTTATTAACATCTTCTTCCTTCCCTTCCCTTCCCTCCCTCTTCAGGCTATTTGGAAGCTATAACATGGCTGCTATCGATAAAGGATAATGACCTTGAAACAAATCCTGATTCTGAGTGTTGATTTCAGATCCAAGTAGTGAACGGGGTCATCCTAGTGAGCTGGAGACAGAAGGTGTTGGAGCGTCAGATAGACTACGGCGCCAAGTTGGGTCACGTCGTCCTCAGCCTAGCGAAAATGGAGCTCAACAATTTTTATAAGAACGTTATGCCCGTCGCAGATTACTTCGACCAAAGAGAGATGCTGCATGCCGTAAGTTACACTCAACATGTTGAAACAATTTTCTTTATAGTTTACACAATCTACAGGGCCCTTCTAAGAACACGGTCCAGTTTTAATTGTACGTACATAGCAAACACCTCTATATTTGCTGTCTCTGAGTTCAATAGTCTTGGAAGATTGATAATCACGTAAAAGTATGATCAACTGCAACAAATATTGGAGACAGGAGAAACACAGAGGAGATAGAATAAAGCCAATAAATCGCTATTAAATAAACCAAGGACCAATGGCTAACAGGGTCAATGTTTATTGGGGATATGAAATTGTCCTCACCTCCGAACGAACTGCATTGCGCTTCAAGGATGGTAGTGTTTAGTCTGTGAGCACAAAAGATATTAGAACGTTTGTAAATAACATTTTTAAATCCCGTATGGAAAAAGGTAGTCAATACACTACCTGCTTAACTATTTTGCTCCAACTCTTAATTTATATCCACAGTGAGTAGATGTGTAGTAGGCCTTTTACTAAAATCAATGCAACAAATTAGGTGCAAATTCATGATAATGAAATCATTTTAAGTGTTTCGCTTTCAATTTCCTCGTACTTTTATAGGAGTACGTCTCAACAGAAAGTACAGGTGAACTACGAATCAAAACTAAATTATTTTAGTTTAATGTAAGTTTGTGAGTGAGTTTTAAAGTTTCTTTCTTCAGTAAATATAACCAACGTCTATAATGTAACATATATTTCAACATTTATAAAACTGAAGACCAATGATCATTACACATGTTGTTTAGGTTCTCCCCTATGGCCTTTACCTTTATATGTTCGCTTACATTAAGGTCTTTATTGCGACAATAAAATTGCGTGTTACTTTCGAATTAAGCCAACAAACGTATCAATCAATGTGCTGGAGGCAAACCTTTATTCCATGACAAACAAAAATAATTACAGACAGTCAGTGTGGTAAACGGGCGTTGTCTGAATTATTGGAAGGAAGACGATTCGTGAACAATTGATAAGCCTTGTACTATCGACACAAATAAAAGAATGATCAATTAAGGAAGTCATGCGTCTTTCTTTCAGCCTTGTGATCTTAGACACAAGTTTCATTTTCTTCTGAATACTGCTGGAAATAAAATGATTCTAAATAAGCGAGATATAAAGTTTCATAGATTTTAGTAATCTATCACGCTCTTTTTGTTCTATAAGTGTACTTTTTTGTCTGTATTCCATAACAAAGTATTTCATTATAATCTTACCGTAAAAGCTAGAGAAACAAATAAGACGGATCTGAATTCCAGCATAATAACAGACATTAAGCAGTTTTTACATGACTAAAAGTGGGCTTACAAATGCTGATACAAATCGACAATGGGGAGACTGCAAACTGGCCCATGACAAAAATAAATAATTACGCACTCTTGTGGCATCCATTAAGTATTCGTAACCTTCAGAATCAAGGAACCGACTTAGCTCAGTCAGTATAGTGACTGGCTACGGACTGGGCGACCGGGGTTCGATCTCCGACGGGGGCAGAGGATTTTTCCTCTAGCCTCTGCGTCCAGACCGGCTCTGGAGCCCACCCAGCCTCCTATCCAATGGGTACCGGGGTCCTTTCCCGGGGGTAAAGCCGGCCGGGGCGTGATGCTGACCACTCACCCCCATCTAGTGCCGAGGTCAAGATTGAGTAGGAGCTATACCTATACTCCAAACGCCTACATGGCTTATAGTGGGACAACTTTACTTTACTTTACTTAACCTTCAGAATCATTTCATCAACGCAACATTTGTTGTTTTGACGGCAGTGAAAACTTAGAAGGTATCTTCCTATAATGTGCCACCGTTTCGGAGAAATCTAATGCCTCATCTACATAGAATGAATTTTCTTATATAAACATATGAAGAACAAGTATTACAATCCTATAGACTATATCTAACTACCTTAGAACTGATGTATACCAATGATAAAATTATATTATTTCCCTCATGTCTTCAAATAAATTCCCCATACTTGCCCAATCTACTCGTTTGAACACAAATAGTAAGTTATAATTATTTATTCGCAACGTAAAAATGCAAATTCCACATCTCGGCAACCGGTAAATAGGACAATGTTTCACTTTTCGAGACAAGTCTGTTAGACATAAAATAAAAATCATGGCGTCGCATTCTACCCCTGAGAATAGAGTTAACTGCTAATCGATAACAACTTGCCAGGATGACTACGCCGGTTTAAAGTGTATTCGTTTGACGTGTCTGCAACTCAGTTATTTTATTAATAACCAAAGGCTTATTCCAGTCCATTAGTTCAAAGCTATTCTAAATTTCATGAAGTCATTATTGAGAATTTTAAAGATCTGATATTATCTGGTCAACATTAATTAGGAGTAATGAACGCTGAACACAGAAGCCTTGAAGTGGAATTGTAAATAAGAAGTGATAAGAAGTTGACTTGTAGGCTTAGACATCAGGAAACTGTTTTGTAAACATCTCAACTGCAGAGTACATTAATGAGGGAACTATATCCCCCCTTAGTCTCTCCCAGGAACATAAGCAGATCGTTAAGTAGTCATGTTTTAATTAATTGGTAGCAGAACCCAAAGATCATTACCGTAAACACAAATAAACTGGAAACAACCCTGAACCAGTTCCATCTATATCAAATCTAAAAGTTCGTAACGATGGTGAGTTATTTGAATAAAAAGTTCCTTGGATATTTTACTAGACGATGCAAAATACCCAATGAACTTTTTATTCAGTTCCATCTACCTTAAATATTAAAATTTACCTTGAAAAATCAAGATATGAAGGTTACAATCCATTTTTGAGAGAAAGTGTTTCGCTACATCAACTTTATATTTTACTGAGAGGTTTCGACTCTTACGCGTTTATCATGAAATTGTGTGGTCAAAGCCGTCCCTAGAGGGGTGCAGGATCGGGTGCTAAACAGTCTATGTGAGCTCCTCCTTAAAATGTATTCAGGCAAAAGAAAGTTCACCTTTGTTCTGGAATTACCATGACATCAATGTACTTTAAAATGTTGTATGTTCCATTTTACGTCTTGGGAGCTTAAGGTGTCGTTGTACACAAAATATTTCATAAGTCCTATGTCGATGGGCTGGATCCCCCGAAGTAGGGGACCAGTGGCGTCCGACCCGCTCGCCTCGCCGTTAAGGATAGTGTTGTATATGGTACTCAGTTTATTAAAATCAATCTCAATGTCACTAACTAATACAAATGGGGTTTCAACTTGCGTGTTGTATGGAAAAAGATAACAACAAATCTGACGTTACAATATGATCCTTCACAGTATAAATCCCTGATCGGACATGATAACGAAGAGACCGTGTTGTAAATGTGTGCTATACTCATGCTTTAATACAAATTTAATGTTATCTTCGTACTTTTTTTAACGATGGTGAGTTATTTGTGTTCACAAAACTAAACTACACTTTCACTAAACCAATAACGAAAATATCATATGAACAAGTTTTAGTCCGAGGTCGATATTAATCGATATACATGGCTAACGTCACGCATGAATTCTCGCATGTTCAGATAATTATCATTCTTCGTCTCTCGCCCCCGACCTCATAAGAAAAAGCTCATAGCTTCTATCGTATATACAAGGGCCGGTAATGGCTATTTCCTTAAAGAGGCGTCGATAATGCAGGATCAAAGACAAAACTAATGCTACAGGAACTTCTTTGAAAAAACCGATACTTTCCCAAGTAACTGATAATGTTAACATTAATCTTAGGAAAGTAGGTTGTGAGGATTGGAGATGGGTGTCACCAGCTCAGGATCGTGTCATATGTATTAAGCCTGCTTACTCGGCACGTAACAGAATGCACGAAGTAAAATTCTGTTTGGAAAGAAAGTCTCAGCTTAATTGGGCCTGAGTGGGGGTAGCGAGATCTCGCGTACGAGAAGCGGCTTCAGTGCAGCGAGAGCTGTTATAACAACTTTTGGCTAAGTGTGACAGGAGGCTGTAAGTGTCAAACGCGCAGGTAGCTAACGGGCGTGCAAAAAGATTAGTTTCATCAGCCGTGACCAGCCAACTGGTTGACTCCGGACTTGGGGACGTGTGGCAGATAATTCAGTCAATGACTCCTCCGAGTACACAGGGGATGGCAGTTTCAGAGAAATACACGAGTCAAACCCACCGGCTTTATGGATGAGGATGAGAGAATGTCTGGACGTAGACGGTGAAGACGATGAACCAACTATCAAGACCTGTCACCGGAAAACTTTCACCTCAACACTGTTGTAACCAGATAAAACAAATACTTGCAACGAAGACCTTCTGGCAATGAGAATTCAGTTACCATCCAATTCCGATATTTTGTGCAGCAGTTACTAAAATCTGCAACTATTAGTACCTAAGGCCAGGTTGAAGGAAAGAGAGGACTAGGAAGAAGATTGATACAGCTAACCGACGACCTTAAACAAGGAAAGAAGATGACGTTCCAGGAATTAAAGCGAGAAGCCGAGAATAGGGACAACTGGAGAGCTCTTTTTGGGCAGAGCAATGGACCTGTCGTAAGACAGAACACTTAATAATAATAACTATTAAAGTTGAACGCCAACTGTTGCTTCCCAGCTCCCTGCTGGAACTACATGACTCACCGTCAAACGCTATAAGGTTTTCCCTAAGCAAGTCAAAGCATCGCTCCATAAAGACAATAAAATCGATTTATATTTCTTATGACAGTTCCTTCCGGTAGCCGGGAAGTGACAGTTGCTTTCAACTTTATCAGTAAATGCACTGTAAATATCAAGTACGTCGCGTGCATTAAACCACAGCCTTTCTGGTGCCTAGAGGCGAAACAGCTGCAGGCAAAGACGGACAAAGAAACACATAAAATCATCATTAACGAAAATATGTCCTGGTTATTTATCCAAATCAGCTCGTCCTCCAATATACTTTCTCAGTTTTGTGGTTTCATTCAAATGGATAATTTCTAAAAAAAAAAGTCCCTGAATGGAATTGTTCCATTTCCATTACTTCAACTGTTTTACAGTGCAATTCCTATGAATTGTTTCCTATGGAACAATGTAAATGTGATATGTTAGATTCTCCATTGCCAAACAAAGTGTCAATTTATAGAACACGCAACAGTAAAGTCCGTCAGTACTTAATTTAATAAACCTTTAAATAAAGCTTGGGTTAAACTAAAAAACAGAAAAAGTAATTAAATCAATTTGATTTTGTGATACGTATTAGTTCTTTTATTTTTAAATACAGGTGTTACAGATTTAGAACTTGTGTAGTCCTACGTAAAGTTTACTGCACGTAGTCCAGTTAATATATTTTTGTGTACTGACCAGATCTCTTGGAAATGATAAGGTTGCTTCGTGTAAGCAAAGTACGCTTAGACCTACATCAGAGCACAATATACTTTTTTAAGTTTGGTAAATTTATTGACATTTATTACAATTATGTCTTACAGCTTGTAATTCGTCTTATCTTTCAAGAACAGTAAAAGATTCTAGTAACATTTCATGAAAGCCCAATTCATTGCGCTGTAATAGATCGTTTTCCAACACACGCAAAATAAAAATAACGTGACATATAAAAATCAATCAAGCAAAATTCATTTTACGAAAAGTCGTAAAAATAATTTAGTATCTCCGGGAAATCTACGGCAGAAAAGAAATAGATCTCACGGCCTTGATTCGAACAAATAAACAGTTCTCGTAATTGTTGAATTATGAGTTCCTGGATCACTTATTGTGACATGATTTAATGTACAGCACTTCCAAACATGTAACGATCTGTTTCGCCTACGCTTCTCCTGATTCGTAAGCTTAGATTAATTACACATTTCGCGTGGCATCTACGATATTATTTTCACCTTAGCACAAAAACAACATTAACACTAGTTACTTGTACTCAAGTTGCGTTATTAGACATTTTCAGAACGCTAGTATCGATTTCAAATTCCCGCTCGGCTACTTTTTCTGATAAAGGTAATACGAAAGTAAATGAGAGAGAATTATGATGACAGGGTGATCTGTAATACATGCCATTCATGTTCGTCTTTATGAAAATCAGCCGGTTCAAGACGTTGTTGTGCCGTGTATTCTGGTAGAAGTTTACCGACGTTTCATAGGTCCTTGCTGCCTCCATCATCAGGGTGATTGATGATGGAAGCAACGTGGTATTTCAGACTTTTCCCATCGCTTATATTTAAAAAAATTAAAGCGTTTCGGAAGCTGGATGTTCATCTCTCGCAGATGATTGTCGTTGTCCGCCATTTCTTCTCCCGGTACTACTACGTTGAAGTTGTCCAGGTCTGAGGCTAGCTCAACAAGAGGGCCCAGCAATTAGTGTATTTGACCTTTCCCCTTTTTAATTGAAGACAGAAGAAGATCCAGCTTCAGAAACGATGAAATTGTATTGAAATATAGACGATGGACAAAGTTCAAAATACCACTCTTACAGATTATAAATCACCAGACATCATCTAGAATTCAATATCATAGGCATGAATAAGAAAAGATTACTGAAACATTAAAACAGTTTCCTGACGCGTATATAGGTTTTCATTTTTAAACAGGAAAGACGACCTTGGTTATGATACAACAGAAATAAATGATTGATACAGAATATCGTGTCAAAGTACATTCAAGACTGTCTCCTGGGAAGTTATATTAACATTGCAAGATATGTTAGATTCATAATATAAGACACAAGAGGCCAATATACTCAGCGAACCAGATAATGTTTCCTATGTGACGTCATTCTGAATTAGAATAATTTGCCTGCGTTTTAAATATTCGAGTAATGTAATACGGCACACGCGAACCAATGGTGTGTTTCTACACGCAGCAGTTTCCTTAGGGACGGTGTTGGTGTGTTTATGTTCACATACAATTTCCTTCTCACACTTAATTTACTTCGCTACTTCAATAATATTTACGAGTTCAGAAGTTAAGTTAGACAAACTTCGTTTCGATGTTAACAATATATACTGCTTTAGGCGAAAAAAGTTAACCGTAAAAACATGAAGATGATAATTCAGAAATAGAAATACGAGACCAAGACTTCTATACCGTCAACAAGAATAACAGAAATATTTTAGTATCACATTCAATTCTGTTTAATTTTTTTAAGATTTTTCCAGATAGTTGTCATACAAAATGTAAAGTCTTTTCTCTGATTAAACAAATCGCCATAAGAATTAATGGATGACTTAAGATAAAGCTCCACGTATTCTTGACCTCGAAACTATATTAGTATGAGTGGTCAGCTTCAAGTTTCGGAGGCTGGTTAGATCCCAGAGCAAGTATACGTCTGTTGGGAAAGAGATTCTGCCTGGTCATTCAGGGAATAGAATCCTCGTCCTAGCCAGTCAGTGACCCAGCTACCTGAGCTCACAAGACTGTCTTAATATGAAAAATCAGTTGTTACTGAAAACTAAGAAAGGAAAAAGAAACAGACCACGAGGCCGAGGGGAATATAGGCAGTCCCACACCAGCGACGTGCTAGAATATTTGCATATCTTGACGGTGTTCAGCCGATATCTCGCTCTCTCCCTCCAGACGGTCACGCTAAACTGTGCTGCAACACGCAAATAAATGGACCCAAATTATGAGACCACCACAGACGCAACTGAGACTCGACATTCCTACGATTGACCCCGTAGAGAAATTTGTCAGAGAAAATTTATATGCTTTCGTTCATATAAGGCATCGTGTGGAAAAAACAAAAATGCACAAGATTTCGTAGAGACCACGTGGAAAACGAAGGCGGAAATTAATGATGGGTCCAACGCAAATACGCTAAAAGATATAAAGTGGAATCTGATCACTTAGTGTAGGTATTTGGTGAACTTCTAAAGAGAAAATAAAAGCCTACAGAATTTTTTTAACAGTTAAATGCACATTTAATTTTAACTAAATACACTGTACTACTGATACAGTTAGATGGCTACTTAATTACCGGTACTTAATTAGTTATTTGTGGACGTATAATAGACACATAAATATGTAGATGAGGTTACGGTTTACATCAAGATTTGCTCCCTTGGAAATTTTGCTTTTCTGCACTACTAGAATCTTTCGGGCCAATATTGTTCATATTAAAAAAAAACCTGAAAATTGTAAAGACATGCAACTCCTGAAAACATGATGAGACATCATATGTAATCATTAGGAAGACACAACAGAATGAGATGATACGAGGGAAACGGGTCATGATACGGAATTTTAAATTATTCCGAGATGAATTTACATAACGTGCTGTAGCATAATATTGTAACTCACATCGATACTATAATGCATAAACCCCTGAAATGGCAGTTTGGCAAAGTTTAAAAAATTACGTTACAACTTAATTTTCAAAATATTTTTAAAGAAGAATATCTTTTGTGAACAAAAAGATGTGTTCTGGGTACAGCATGTATGATTATGAATATATAAAGTGTTATTCTCACAAATATTCTGTTGCGACGTTGGAACATTGGGCACAAAGAGACTCTGTGAGAAGTCTGCATGAAACAAGTCATTTGGAACAACGTTGAAATTGTCTGTTAGCTTTTACCTTGTGATTATTTACTGTCA
>NW_019059662.1:849275-868141 GCF_000696155.1 Zootermopsis nevadensis | reverse complement strand
GAGTATGGCTTTGCGTAGTAAAGGGAATAACAAAACAACTTTTCCGACCTTAACCATCATTCCGTCGGTATTAGCGACCATAAATGCAAAGTTAATTAAAGGATCAAATTTTTGCAGACTACAATAATGTTTAAACAAGACAAGTACAAATTTTGTTTCAAGGTACCAAGAATTCTATTTAATGACAGTAATGGTAAATTTGTTTGATTTGAGTTTTTCACAGCGGTGAATATGAAGATTTCTGTCTTCTGGGTTGTTGCGCTGTGTAGTCTGGTCGATGTTAACCAACGTTTCAGAGGTCATACTGCCTCCGTCATCAGGGCGATGAACATCTACCAAACTATACAGCGCAACAACCCAGAAAACAGAAATCTTCAATGGTAAATTTACTTACTTTCTAACATAATAATTATGTTACCCTCACAGTACTGTACCAAACACTACATCTTCTTTCAAGGACTGATTATCATTATACGTAAATATTACACTTACAAATCCAGACTTAATTCTGATAAAATGAATTCTTTAGAAATCTGATAGTTTGCAGACAAACAATCTGTTGTTATTTTTACCTGAGAGGTTGTTTCCCATCTCATAATGCGTTAGTTCTGCTGTGTGATATGAAGGATTCTTTTTAATATGGTAGCAGACCTATTCCATGTACGCGGGATTCACCCATTCCTCTAGCAGGATTCAAAAACCTTTGTCCCAGCTACTTTGTATAAAATGCACTTATTATTAACACAAACACAAACTTACTTTTAAATTATGCCATTTCTTGCGAGGCCTAAAAAACCAAAAAGGAGACTACGGTCGAGGAAGAGCGCTAATTTCTTTCACAAAATAAGATCCTGATTCGGAAATGTAATACGATTTAGTAAGTGCTAATTTCAATTCAGATAATTGCAATAAGATCATCAAATTAAATGTCGCAACACATACATACAAATTACATTCTTTTCAACTGTACTAGAGCATAATGCCAATGAAACTATATGAGTAAGTTCACAATTAAAACATTTACTTCTCAGGCAGTGTAGTAACTGTCTATCTATGAGTTGGACGACCAGATATCGATTCCCGGTAGAAGCACAGACTTCTTTGCCACCTCGCCCAGGCCGACTCTGAGGTTCACCCAGTTTTCCGTCAAATGTTTACCCTAGGTTCTTCCTCCGGGGAGTAAGGCGGGCGGAGAGAGGTGATAACTCAACCCTATTTATTTTCAAGTCTAACACAGTTTACATATGTGACTGTGAATGGTTAGAATGTAAATTTCTTATTTGCAGGTGAATGGCGAGCGTAACCCGAGCGACGTGTACAAAGATTTCCGATCCGTGGTGCTGCAGATACTGGGGATGCACGATCACGGCTTAGGGGGGCCGGTGGCGCCGGCGAATATTGCTTCGGTGCCGGTAACCGAGAAGGTCTCGGAGTCGATGCCTTACAAGGCGCCTGCTAAGGGCTTTCCGCCAGTTATCTGGGTTATAGGTGAGTAACTCGTCGGAAATACAGTAAAATAAGCCACAAGAGAGTGAAAATGTTGTTTACTTTCTTGGTGTGTTAGGTACTAAATCAATTGTGTGGTTGTTAGTTAGCTGGTTAATTGTTCCTATTTTGTCAGAGCATGTTTGTTAGTGGGTTAGTCTGTTGTACTTATTTCTAAAGCAGTGCCTCCTACCAGAATTATTATTTTAAGAAATTAAACTTACGAATGATTGGATTTAATGTTAAATGAAATAACAGCCACTTAGATTCTCGTGTTGGCAAGCAACTTGCAATTGTTTGTCGTGCGTGTGCAGGAGGTCCTGGGAGCAACAAGTCTGCCCTTTGTCAGAAGGCAGTGAGACAAGCCCCGGGCTGGGTACACTTCAGCGTGGGGAGGTTACTCCGAGCCACAGCGGAGACAACTGACCCCAGGCAGGGCAACGACTCCCACCTCGTGCGACAAGCGATATCGTCTGGAGAAATGGTGCCACAAGTACGTACGCTACGTTGCTCTAAGCGTATCGAACGGAACAGAATCATTTCTTACGTCATTTTGTTAAGTAACATATAAGGCTGAGGTACTCTGAGACTGTTAAGGCGTTTTGGAATGAGTTTATGACTCCTGAGATTTTGACATCAGTTATGATTTTAATGGCCAAAGTCTGGGTTGTAACGCCGTGTAACCTTGTTGAAGTCTATTAATATTTCAGGGAACCTATCGCTACCATCTTTAGAGCAGAAATGTTAAGTCGGCTGTATAGGAGAGGTGGCCTATCTTTCCATGTTTTTTGTCATAAAAAGACCGTTATTCAAAGTAAATACATTGGCATTTAAACAGCTGTGATTTATTCATTGTATCTCCAATTAAATGCAGGTTGCAGCAACATAGTAAAGAGATCAGTTGACATCTGGCAAATGACAAAGAATAAGGACGTAAAGACAACTCTATTTTATAACATAACCATATTATCCTATGGAATCTGGTACAATGTCTTTTCGTACTTTGCAGACGTTCGTACTGCAGCTGGTAGAGTCACAGATGACAACCAACATGAGCGCTCAGGGGATCCTCATGGACGGATTCCCCCGGGACATGAATCAAGTGTATGACTTTGAGAGCAAGGTACAGTAATACTGACTCAGATCTTTCCCAGATGTATTAAAACAGAGTTGTGCCAACGCAAAGCACATAAGTGACGCACCACGCCTTCCAATTACACAGACCTCCAAACACGACTTCAGACGTACTTATAAACGGTAAAAAAATGTTTGTCTGTCGTTTGTATGTTCTGATATACGCCCATTTACGGTTATACTTTCGATCTTGGCAAATACCGAGTATATCAATTCCGTTTCTTTAATAGTTTTGGTGTTAAAAATGGAGGTCATGTTACAGAGTGTGTATTTTAAATGGTAAATTTAAGTAGTAAATTTTCTCCTCCATTAATAAGATAATTTGTCCTAATTTAAACTGCTGTCACCTGTCTAGAATTGTATATATTTCAAACGAAGATATAAATGTTTTCATATAAAATCTGTAGATACGTTTATAAAATCTCAAGATACAAATTTAGTACGTTAGAATTATTCATCACCAAACAAAAATATTTCTGCAGAGTAAACCTTATATTCAAATATCTTCTTTCGCTGTAATTTTTAATAGAAATTTTTCTTCCCACTTTTAACTTCTCAAAACATTTTGACGCTAAAGATACATAACTGTTTATACTATCATGGAAGTCATAATACGATAAAATGAGCTGGCCTTAAAGGGATTAACCGTCTGTGGGTATGTTGGCCTATTTTAGTTCAAGCAACAGCCAATCGTCATTCTGCTGGACTGCTCGAAACTGCAGCTGGGTAGAGGGCGCCTTGACGACAGCGTTGCAGCTTTTCGACGTCGTTTGGAGTTGTTCCGTGAGCTCTCGCTGCCAATGCTGAAGACCCTGGACAACGAGAATCGCCTCACCATAGTAGATGGAGACACAGACACACCAATAGTTCAAGAAGACTTCAACCGCGTAGTGTTACAGCAGATTGAGCACTTGAAACGGACTGGAGGAATGATTGTCCCTAGACAGCCTTTGCCAAAACAACAGCAGCAGCCTTTTCCTCCACTCGCAAATGGAACAAATCCCATGGTACCACTTGCTGGCGGACAATATGATGCCACGATACAGGACCTCGAGTCGGATGATGGGCGAGTTGGCAATCCGATGAAACCAAACGGGGTACCCGTCAACACCATCAGCAGACAAGTAGCCACCGCTGCTATTCATCACGTAAGTGGGCAACAGATAACAAACGGGAATTTAAGGGCTGCGATACCGAACGGGATTACTGGGGCCGCAGGACAAATGCCTGTGATAAACAATATGATGGAGTATACAAACATCAACGGACCAAATGTGCCAGGGGGAAGACCGTCCAGAGATACCATCAGAGACATGTATGCGAACGTGGAGAGTTATCCCATGGACTCTCACCTGTGATGGCGCAAACATGATGTGCTACGAAGCAGTAAACTGAAGTGAGGTTCTATTGCACCAGGACTGCAACTCATATGTCCCTAAGAGACTATATAGAATCAGTGTCGACAACCAAACAGGAAAGACCTGGAAAAATAGCTTTGGTGCTATGGTTATGAAGTGACGCCAGTCCAAGTGCAACACCTACAAAACTGAAGAGTAATGTCTTCTTTGATTGGATATACTGGATAAGATTAAAATATTACACAGGAATAGGCCTACCCTCTCGTCGTCATATGCATTAAGGGCTAACAAGATGAAAACGCAACAAATTATGGAAAAGAAATCCAGCCACATAGCAAGAGTAAAACAAAATTCTGGAATGGTTCAGTGGTTAAAGTAAACTCGATATTGGTGATATAAGTGATTTCATTGTTTGATAACAGCAGCATTTTACTACGACTGTCTGACAGAACAGTGTTACAGAAGACTAACTTGACAGCGTTTGTGAACCATTGTGCTCACAGCAGGGAGAATACGAAAAATACGAAAAGTAGAAGTTCGTCTCAACATGTGGGCAGCCTGTCCACGAACAGAGAGGCCGACATAGGATTTCGGCATACTATATACTAATGTTCATTATATTTCGGACGGATTGTATGTTCTGTGAGTGTATTCCAAGTAAAGATAACATTCACTCTCACACGGATGTAATTCACAGTGGAATGAATGTTTCACAATAATTTCAATTATGAGTATCAATTAACAGCGACCAGTCCTCTAAATAATTTCAAAAATGTTCTTAAAGTACGTGTACAAACATTCATTCTAGAATGCACCGACTGTGAATGTGTAATTTACTTAACCATGCTGTTCAAAATTCATTTTAAATATTATATTACGTAAAGATGATAATTTATACAAGAATCAGTTAACATATGCACCCATATACAGGTTTTCCAAAACAAGTTTTAAATATTACTTAAAATAGGCTGTCAAAAAGATATGCTTTCTCGTTCTTATGTTGTGTAATATTGTTATAAATGCGACTATGTGTTCTGATACTCTTAAACTCTTTCAAAATATCTTAGAAATGTCTTTATGTTCATTTTTCCGAAGATATATAAATGATCTGCAAGTATCTCGAACGACGCCTAAATTTTAAGGATTAAAGTTAATTATGACGAACAGGCTGTTATTATAAATTTCGGATAAGAAGACAATTAAAAATTATATCTTTCATTCGTGACAAAACTTGAAAACTTTGATCCATCTTCGCTTCATGTCACTTTATTTCAGCATTTAATTTTTCAAGTCCCATCCAATAAAAGCTTCTTGATAACGCAATGCAGTTTTAGCGTTTCTGTTGTAAATTTAACGTTACAGGGACCACGACTTACAAATTGATGAAGATGTGAAAATGATTTTTATAAAGGAAAATTACAACAAACCTACGGGATATCTTATTTATATAATAAATACATTAGCTGAATTCGGAAGAATATGTTTCTACGTTTAAACGATCCATTATAATGGTACGTTCGTCAAAATTCACATAACGTGGAAATTAATTATTTTATAAAGTCTGGGCTCAATGATTTCAGAACATTATACTGATGACATTTCAATTTTTGGTATTAACTTTTATTTGAAACAGTTTCCTTACTTTAACTGCTGCGTTTTTACAATTGTGCTACGAATAATAATCTAAAAATATCACCTAAATTCCTCCGCGGTGATAAAAATAACTTGGCACAGATCTCAGTAAATGACACAAAGCGCTCATTAAAATAAAACATAATAACTCGGTTCCTACCTCAAAGAAAACAACGCGTCTCCATTACAAATATTTATTTACTAATGATGTTTAGGGAAATAATTTTGTTTGCTGGCAAACACACGAAACACACAATACGTTCTCTGTAAATAATTCGGAGCTACTTAATATTAAAAGAGGCGGTACAAATAGATACCACTGTGCCTTAAAGAGGTAAACTTACTTCTGACTGCACATATAACTGTTTAAATTGTGAGAAAGTGTTAAACTACTGCTGAATTACTGCTCGCCATTTGATAAAACTAAACTTCCTCTGGTAACAAACGCATTTTCAAAATCTGCAGACCTCCTACAGACTCTGAGTCGCCATATGGATATACACCTCTCTTATGTTGAACACTGTCTATTGTTTGAGGTGTATTAGACATAGACCTTTACACTGTTTAGCAATCTGACTGTACTAACGTCTTCAAGCGACTGGTTATTATACTAATCTTCAAAAAAAAAGCTGTCAGTATAATAAGATCAAATGACCTGAGAATCGGAACAGAGCCAACTCTGAAAATAAAACGAGTGTCAAATATACATCAGACAATGGACAATGTCTAACGTGATATTCGAATACTTTCACAGACATTTACAGAATCATCACCCAGATGGGATTAATAACTTAAATTAAGTACACGTCGAATGTGGTACATCTTCATCGTACAAAATAAAATACTGATGACATTTAACGCATAGACCAAATTATGGTTGCTTACAGATATAAAGACCGACCTCTTCTCAAAATCTGAACGCGTCACATTAAGAGATAACAATATTCATCGCTTACACTTTCTGAATCACCAAAAACAGAGTATATCAATCCGTCCTTTTCAAATATCTGCCACAATTTGGGACCAGTATCTTAACAAGAGCAATTTTTTCACTCAGAACATCAAATGCTGCACTGTTAACTTAAATGATTAGTTTAAGCAAGACGCTAAATAAACGTTTTATTTCTGGGAAACTTTGATTTACTTTGCCTGTTGTTTATCTTTGATTTTTGTAAAAGTTGTTTCGATATATTGTTCTGTATATGTAACTAATAAATATAAATGAATTTATAATTATGTACTAATAATTGGTATGTTAATGATTCTAACTGTAAGCCAGATTTTTAGGTGCGTCACTGATTTTCTGACTGTACTGTAATCATGATATATGCTAAATTGTAAGAATGAATTTCAAGAACACTAAGACATAAGAGGCCTAGCAGAGGATGTGCGTTTTAAAGTAAAATAAAAATCCTACAAAATCAAAATGACAGAGTGTGTCGTAAATAATCTTCAGTCTCTGATATATCATTCAGTAATGTCTCTGCCTGGCGGTATAATTCCTTAGAAACCACTCACAATTTTCAGCGTTTACATTGCCTACATGAAAAAAATTGATGTACGCTACGCGAATTTCACTTTCCGAATTCTAAAACAGATAACACGAGACAATTTTAAACGCCTATATTACGTTTGACTTGTATTTTAGACAGTTCCGATTAACAAAGAAGGATAATATTCTATTCGAAATTCTACCACACTCTAGCAAATATTCACTACAACGGGAATGGTCTTACTGCAATCGGCTATCCAAATTGAAACCTTGGAAAGGATTCCAAGACTCCTAAATGTATAAGGAATTACGAACTTTCACAATCCGACGATCCACCGTCGGTGCTACAAGTTCCCCGAGACTCACAACATAGGACAACTCTCCTCATAAACCCACATACAATGGCCACGACATTACGTGCATATGCTAAAACAACTTACCGTCGAAGAGGACGAAATCCTTGTGGTCTCCCAATACCCGAGACAATTTATATCATCCAAAAGCCGACGTGGTTCATCCCTAAAAATAGAAATTATACATCAAACACCAGGCTTTAAAACCTAAGGACGAAATTTATATAATAATTATAAACAGTAGTTTTTTAATTTTTATAAATACAAAGTGTAAGTAAGAATGCATGTTTAGACAAAACTGGTTGACAAATGAAGATTTCTGTCTTTTGGGTTGTTGCGCCGTGTAGTATGGTAGATGTTTACCAACGTTTCAGAGGTTGGAATCGCCCTGATGAAGGAGGTAGTATGACCTCTGAAACGTTGGTTAACATCGACCAGACTACACAGCGCAACAACCCAGAAGACAGAAATATTCATACTCACCGCTGTGAAAACTTCAAATCTTACATGGTTGATAAATATTAAGCTGTTGAAAAAGTCAGGCTGTTATATGCAGTAATTCATAATCAAATTAAATAGATACATAATGGCGAATGTAAACTATGTAAGTGATACTTGAGGTTCTCACGGCGGCAAGTATGAAGATGACTGTGTTCTGAGTTGTTGCGCCGTGTATTTTGGTAGAAGTTTAACGAAGTTTCAACAATCCAAAAGACAGCCATCTTCATATATAATACAAATCGGAAGTTTAATATAGCACAGTAAATTAAAAAAGATAAAGAACGAAGAGTCCAGTATGTAATGCGGATCCAAACATAACTGTTTTATGCAATTGTGTTCAGTCATTAGGATTTAATTACTGTACGACAATTATAATCGTCAATGTCGATTTATAATTTTATCCGAGTTCTAGGAAGCAAATAGGGGAGACCAGGACAGAACGGGGAACTTAATCTTTGGAGGCATGTGGGAGGGACGATAATAAGGATAAACACATGGAGGAACCTTGTGTGGATTTATTGTCTATTTGAAATTTATAAGTTATTAGTTTAGTTATAAGAGTTACAGTTTTTTAAATATTAATTTCTTTACAAGAATGTAACTTGCCCCATTTTTCCCCGTGCCCGGAACAAGACGGAGTATTGTTAATATATGTCTGAAACGTTAGTTAACCACATAATTTGTATTCAGGGCATCCCGGGCTTGGCTCTAAACCGGACACCACCTAACCAAAAATATGGAACATGTGTACCATCTATCATGTTTAAAAGCAGCTAAGATTCTGAGTCGTCCAAACATTGCCCGAAATACCATTGGATTACACAACCAGCTCGAAAAAAAGGGGCGAGTGTGGGAGTCTCCAAAACGTGTTCAACGGTTTGCAGCTGTGTTTTGGCTGGGTTTTCTGTCCCAACGCCAGAGTGAGGAGGATGAAAGCAGTGGCTGTCGTGTTTTGCGCAAGCGACGTATTGATCTTATCCGTCCACCAGCAGCAGAGCCAGTCTGAGAAACCCGTGGCATTGTTGTCCTGATCGGTGTTATCGTATCGTCGTTTGTACCGTGTGATCGTCATTGACTTTGTCGTTGTGCTTCCGGAGCGATACGTCAAGACTGAAGTTAAAAGGATTATTTGTTTCTCTTCTTGTTTTATGCACTTTCACATTCCAGGTGATAACGCAGTCACTAGACTCCTGCCTTAAGGGTTTCCTTACACTGCATATTTTTTTAACTGGATTCCGGATATGGGTAACTCCGTCACTTATACCCGCACCCTGCAAGAGCCCACACACTACACAGCTGTAAATCCAAAATCCGTGCCGGCTGTTATACCCGTACATGGTAGCTACGTAGTCTTATCGGCATGGACTTGCCCGTATCTGGAAAGAGGTTAGAAGAGAATTTGGTGTACAGAAGCCCTAAAGGCGTATGCACCTATCCATCCACCCTCACCATACGGTAATCAGTGTGCAATATGCATCCCTGTAGCACTTGCTACACGCTAGTAACAGCACAAATCGAATCCTAACACTGTGAGCAATGATTGGGTTTCATTTAATCTTTAAATGGTATAACATCGCTTGAGGTTTTATATTTGGCGCTGTTTCCTTTAACATAGTGCATGGCGAAAAGTAGCAAACTAAGAAGTGGCCTGTTTTACGTAATTACCGACTTGCCTACTTTCTGTCTGGATGAGGTGCGTTAAGTCAAGTTTTGTTGTTTACACTTGAAAGTGTCGAAATTAAAATTATTATATAATACACTAGCTACACTTATCTTTAAATTTATAGTCAAATAATTCGCAGAAATTCAGTGCTTCTGCTATGTAGGCTGATAAGTCTGTTAAAGTTTTAAAATATAATTAAGACAAATTTTAAATAATTAAGTTATTGCTCTGTAACAATAACCGACCATCGCCAATAATAGACAAAACATTTTACCACAGCAACTAAGAAATTATGGAATCATCAGGAAATAAAATTCAAATGCTCAATTCCAATCCCCATCGAACTCATCAGAGATTTCATAACATCTCACATTTTAAGTTTACACTTATGGTGCTTGGCCGTGTTTAATTACATATAAAAGAAACGTGTTCTGGGACATGAAGTAACACATGCCATTCAATATTCAATCACCAGTGTTTACATCTTTATAGATTACAATTTATATTTCTAACAGAAAATAAGACGCAGCCACATATCGGCCATAGATTCACGACATTTCAATCGATAAGATAGGTGCGTAATTTTGGACGAATACAGATAGTAGGCTTATTGTCAGACTCTGCTTATTTGTGATAAATTTTTGTACGTGAAGAACATTTTATATCATAAAATATTTTGTCTGCGGTACCTGATTACTCGGTTGTTCGCTTATTTCCTTACTGTACAAGAAAAGGAACAGGTGTTATATGTGAGCAAGTATTTACCCTTTGATAACAGACAGAACACTAAATAATAATAAATAATAATAACAGACCGCAATTTAAAACGAAGTTTAAAACTTCTTCATTCCATATTTCCCCATTGCCTCTGATACGAAGGACATCCTAACTTGAAATATGGTGTCATTCAACATACTTTGAAAGTCTGTACGGCGATGAAATAGCTTTCGTGTACCGAAAATAAAAATATGGCAGGACATAAAATAACGAGTTCACATTTGACGAGTGGAGTTAATACTTGACTTAAAACGAAATTTTGGGGCAATGAAATTAATTTACTAAATGATATGTACCTTCAAATTATAAATTTTAGTAAGCCTCATATTCGGAGGTCAGATCTAAACAAAAATTGAAATAATTACTGTTAACGTATATTTAATTTCTCATGTACTATTACGTTTCAGTCGTACATGATATAATAACGAGACGTACGCTTATTACAAACCAGAGTTTAAGGCAGTTTCAGGTTGCAATCCGTCTTTCAAAACTGAGGCAAGATGAGGTCAGACCATCAACAAATTTAATAAAAAAAACACATTGTCCTATCATTATAGCATATGCCAGACACGATAAATGCACGTATTTAAATATGTAATTGTTTAATTGTTATTATTATAAATATTTATTGTATTTTAATACTTCACGTTAAATCGAAAACTTTTCCATTTGAAGCATACGATGGAAGGAGACCATACATTTGACTGGTAACCACCTACAAGACTACACCGCTTTATAACCGGAGCGTCCATAATAATCAATACGAGATTAAACAAGTTGCCTACACGTAGAGAAATCTCCAGAAAGACACGAATCATAAAGTAGGAAATATGCTCTCAGGAATCGATTCTTTGTCATTTAAAAATGTATTATGTTAAAACGTCGTCGGAAAATGAAAGGTTGCATTCGGCAGGTCGATCGGGGTAGTCACACTGGGTCAAGGTCACAATACATTCGGCGCATCGACTCTCGTAGCACGTCTATATTTCTTTAGTTAATCAACTCCTACATAAAACGACCAATAAATTCTAATAAATATAACCGTGTGAAGGCGTACTTCAAAGTTTGTGGTTAAAAATTAGTCTGCTATCTCAGAAGAGTCAATTTTGTACAGGCTTACCAATAAAAAGACACAAAATATCTCCAAGTACAAGTATTAAGCCAAACTTATGGAGCAGGTTAGTGTAACAATAACGTTCTTTGTGATGTACCGAGTTTGAATCTCAAACAGGCTACAGAATATCCCGACTTTGATTTTAGTAATTTTTCTCACAATATTCAAATTGGCCGTGACTGCCCCAATATAAATCCTCATCTGCTCATTTTCCGTTATATTTCCATCTTTACAACCAGTTCAGTCGAATAAAAGTCTTCGTGTGTAAACAATTTGCGCTCTATGGTAACCGTGTATGCCATGTAAATTGATATTCATGTAATTATTTCTTCGTTAATGTATTTACCACGAACTATTTTAATCATTAACCCACGTAAAATATATTTTGTTGTGATTATTCAGCGAGAAAAGGGAAATACACTGGCATCATCTTTTGAAAGTAATCACGGATGGACAGACAAAGACAACTTCCTCATAACGAATTTGCTTCATATGAAGAAAAAGTTTACAAATGTTCAAGGATCGAACTCGGACCGCTAAACGTGTAGCCACTGTCTTTACTAAGCTAATATGACTCAAGGCACTATTTACTACTCTGACTTAAATTAAATCTGATCAATTAGCGGAAGCCGGATGAAAAATCCGTCAGTTCCTCAGGATAAGTCTGCAGATAAATTTTCTGGCCGAGGTTCACATTTTTAATTCACGTGTTCACAGACGTTTCGCACCACGTTGCGGCAATCTGCAAGAATTTCACTTTCGTTCATGTGCTACAACACGTGTAAGAATACGTTACGTACATATGCAACTTGCATTCTTGGCATATCTCTGTTGCAACACACAGCAGGCACATTACGTCAAACCGTGACAAGCTTCGCGTATTTCTACTCATTGTTCTGAAACGACATTAATGTAGGGACATTTTTCTCGAGGCTTGCTAACGTATAAGTCAGCATTTCAGCTTCAAATTCTCCAGACATCGTGGCCTAATTTAAGAACCTATATCAGAATGATATGGAAAGGCCGAGGAAAACCACGAAAAAAAACCAGTCAAGACAGCCGGTATCCGGGCAGACGACTGAAACTGCGACTTTCAGAATGCGAAGCAGAAGTTTAATTATTTGGCCGTGTCTTACGGCTGGAACAATCTTTCCCAATAAACACACACAAACATGCCATTCTTGGTTAAGTGAAAGAGAAAGTTTCCAGCATTAAATTTACAAGAAAATGACAAAATTTGCTACAAACCACGACATTATAATGAACAACGGACGGACTTACGTACTACACAACTCAGTAGTTCATTGTAAGTTTTTAAATCATTTGAATTCCCCTCCCCACAAATTAAACCTCGAAACTTGTCCTCAACAGCAGGTTTTCTTTTTGGTTTTTGTCAAACCTCAGGTTTTCGATGCATGTCATTTGCCCCCAATTGCTAAATTAGTTGTATCAACAGCACGGTCTAAAATTATGCACTCAGCTCAAGAGCCTGTATCACGATTCCCTCCTGCCTGGGTCCCAGCCATGCTCTGGCTCTATAGACCCAGCGCTCTTACGACATTCTTGGTTCATTATTTCGATAGTGCGTACCTCAGCTTGCCAGTGAGGGAGGCCTCTCGCTCAGCCTTGAAACAATCAAGCGTTTTAGTTCGCGAGCTTGCCAACTTACACTGCAAATTTAGCTCACACACCCTGCCGTCATATAAACTTTATTTTTACTGGTATTTTCCTTCTGTGTTGTGCATATTCAAAAACGAGCCCTCGAGTTTCTAGGATCAGTGCACATTGCCGCTCGGAAAGCAAAAGGTTAAAATTGTTCGCCAAGAAATTCGAAAACGACTAAATAAATCATGGTAAGTGTTCATGCTGTTTAAATAGTTTACGTTTAAAAATAAATAACAGGCTTTATTTAAAGAAAAACGTTTAAATACGATGTGTGATGTGTTTTATAGTGCCATAGGCCAATAGCAATCGGTGCGAAAAATACCTGCCCTTGACTACTTGCATACGAAAGACAACTGCATCAAAGGTGGGCATGTTTACGTATATGCACGGTCTGTAAGGTTCAAGAAATATGCAACACGTAGGCCTGTTAATTTTTAAAGTGCCGTAAATCAAAATATAGACGTTTCCAGACCAATGTATATTTGCATTTTGTACATGTTTATGGTCATGCAACCTACGAAATTTATGAAAGGTAATACTGAATCATCTTTAATATTAACAAAATTAATTTAAAATGAATTGCTTGCATTATTTTTATCCTTGAAACCTGATTTATCGATACATTTCTTTCGGAAACCATATTACTCACCACTGTACACGGATGTTAAAAACACCTGATACTTTATGGACCAAGTTGTAGTTCTGTTAAAATATAGACGATAGATAGATAAAGTTCAGAATACGGTTTTACAAATAAAAATGGACCATTGTCAAAAACCTTTACACTTTAACACTAACGATATATTTAAACACGAGAAGGTTAATAACATCTGAAAGACGGAAGCGTGTTTCCACTTTGAGTTACATATATTAAAAGATAAAAGTGTGCAAATTATTTACATGCACGATCATTGTAACCAAAATAGTGTTTATAAAAACTATGTGAATAGTGTCATTGAATAAACACCCATGTCCCGATTCTTAAGAGTGACAAATGTTTATTCGTGGAAATCACTTCACAGCAAAAAAGAGGTGCAAACAAGTGATCCGGGGTTACACTCGTAGAAATTGGAAATTTAACAAAACCTCGACCATACTTGCATAACAACGAAAAATCTGTCTTTCGTATTTCCAGCACTACAAATGTGTTTCTCAGATTAGGAACCCAGAAATACGGGTCTTTTCATTACTTCTAATTTTAGCAGTTTTCCAAACCATGAATTTGATAACGAAAAAATATCCCCCCGAAAAGCCGATGTTGTTTATTTATGTTAGAATGTTTGAAAATTAGTTTTATAATTTATAGCATAAACTTAAAAATAACTCACACTAAATAAGCAGACAGGACAAGTCTACTAATTACTGCTAACTAACAGATAGCCTTCATTAACTTGTATGAGCATTATACGTTTAGTTTGTCAGCATGTGTGTGTACACAAACGTATCTACTAACAACATCTCTAAGTCGGCTACCACATTATATCTTAAAACGAAATGTGTCCCGATTTAAAGTCCCTCTGTCGTGTAACAAAATGTCTCCTGTATTTTCAAAGGATGCCGAGTATATATGTAAATGAGTGGGGTCCATGGTGACCCTTGCACAGCGACCACTAGTCTCTTGTGCATCCCCGTGTTTCTAATGATCTAGTAGCTTACGCTAGTAGTTAAGCAGTGTCCTACTTAACGGAACCTCATGATAGTCGCCAGATTTCAGGAAAAATCTGCCGAAGTGGTGAAATCAAAATTATGACGCCGAGTGGCCTTGTAGGTTGCTACCAACGTTTCGAAGGGGCATACTGCTTTCTTTTGCAGAGTATAATATGAGGAGGGACAGAATTTTCTTAATACAAAAGCATACGGTGCCATAGCTCTGAAGACGACAATCCAAAATTTAATTTATTGTTCAGCAGTTGTGTATAGCCTAAACCTACTTATAACCTTACCAGAGATACTTTAAAAACAGCTGATTTTCTCATCTCACCTAACTTATTGTTGGTGAATAAAAAGCTGAATTTATGGGCAATATTCAAACAAACAAAAACAATACTATGTTCATTGTTGTTATTCGCACGTGTTTAAACCTTGTTCGTCAAGACTGATCAGTTTATTCGAAGCTAAATAAACTGTAATTTAATACAGTTCAGTTGTTACTAGGTCGTAGAATACCTCAACAGAGTTAATACAGATGTCACTATTTACAGGCTGCTGAGCTAGAGAAGAAGGAATATGACTTAGCTCCACTCAAAGAATCAAAATTGCCTATCATATGGGTACTAGGTAAGTTATCACGCATATCGTCATCATATTGACAACGTAGGTGTACATGATATTTCTTAGTTCATTGTTAATATTCGGTAAATTTCTCGTTTAGTTCAGTTTAAAAAGTGTGACGTCTTTCTAAATATTCTGCTCAACAACTGAATCCTATGGCTCACATCACAGGGGGACCGGGGTCTGGCAAGGGCACACAATGTGACAAGATCGTGGCGAAGTACGGCTACACCCACCTGTCGACAGGAGATCTGCTGAGAAACGAAGTGCAGTCCGGTTCCGAGCGAGGAAAGAAACTAAATGCGATTATGGAGCAAGGCGAACTCGTACCGTTGGTATGTGATCGTTCTGCAATTAAGAGTTTCATTCAGAACCCCTTCAAATATCATTATTATAAACTAACTGGTGTGATAAATATACAACTCGTTACTTCTCATGACTTAATTGTATGCTGTAACACAATTAATTTAAGTGTTATATGATATTTCCAAACCGATTAAGTTGTCTTTACGTTCAATAAAAGTTTATAATAGATTATTATTCTTCAGCTACCACGGATTAGCCTCAATCTGGCCTCGTCAGATTCAGAATTTATTTTGAAGCAACTTATCATTTATGGTTGTGACGCCGTGTGGCCTTGTAGGTGGTTACCGACGTTTCGGTTGAACACATCGCCTTCATCTTCATATATATTAATGAAGTTTACATGTTCTTACCTCGGAGGAAAAGTGCCCAGGTAATGTAGCCACCACTCACCTCATTCTAATGTAGAGGTTAAGAATGCATGGAGTTATAACTCCACTTCGTCAGTAATCAACAATTATAAATATAGTAGTAGAGGCAAATGTTAAACACACGCACAGTAAACTACATTTCACAATAAAAATTAATTCTGTAATGTTTCCAGCGCATCTGTTAATCGGCTAAAGTAATCGACGATTAAAAAATCAACTGATTAATCCATCTTCGGGATATAAATGAAAAGGAGGTGACACATACTATGAAATGGTGGTTACCACCTATGAGACTACATGGTGTCACAGTCCAGAAGCCACAATCCGCCTTTTCACCGTCGTGAAAACCTTAAGTCTTGACAATTCGACAGATTAGTTTTAAAAATTGTAATTGTCGTTTGGAACATACTATACTCAAATTTATCCAGTTGAAATAATTAATTACCCCTCCAAAGTAAGGATCAGATACTAATATTAAGTTAAAGTAATGTCGTATTAATATGTTATTAATAATTTCCGAACAGTTATGGTTAATAAATTGTGGATGTCATTCAGAAAAGACGAAGCACGCCAAAAGACTATCTCCTTGAAGCCGAAACGAAAAGAAAGTCGCAAGACTCTGTTCTTCCAAAAACGGCACATGTGTAGTCACCACATTCTGATTTTATTTTATAATATTTTTGTATCGTTTAACCTGTAAATATAATCCTCAACTGTGCACCAACTGACAAGCAATGGACCATCTTAACTGGACAATCACTAGAGTGGAGGTATTTATAGTTATATCTCCCTATTATATGCAGTGAACTGAGCACATTTCACGTGACATACCTAGATGTCCCATCCTTCGGCAGCAAACTAATTTAAATATATTTTCACTTCGTATACTGTATCCAAACTGCGTACTTTTACAGGATTCAGTACTGGGTCTGCTCGCGGAAGCTTTGCTTGCCAATGTGACGTCATCTAAAGGGTTCCTTATCGACGGCTACCCACGAGAACTTGAACAGGGCCTCACATTCGAAGAGCAAGTAAGTGATGTCTTCACTAGTTGACAAACCATTAGCTTCTCAAGAAGGGCTCTGCGGCCTTGCGAGGGGCTGATCACTCGTCCAAAGAGTCACATCAAATGTCTAAATAGATCAAGTAACCTCCCATATGGGAGGATGCCAAGACCCGTCAAAGGATGTAGAGCCACAAATAATAAACGAAGGACTCTGATGCACGTAGTTGGCTGGTCGTTAGTTAATAACTAAAAGATTGCTGTCTTCTGGGTTGTTGCGCCGTATAGTCTGGTAGAAATTTACCGACGTTTCAGAGGTCCTTGCTGCCTCCATCCATAGGCAGCAAGGACCTCTGAAACGTCGGTAAACTTCTACCAGACTACACGGCACAAGAACCCAGAAAACAGCAATTTTCAGACTCACCGCCGTGAAAACCTAAAATCTTACATAGTTATTATTTAGTTACTCAGTCAGTCAGTCAGTCATGTAGTTAGATAACTTCAGGAATAGGACTTGAAATAGGTCAGGACTGAACCATGCCCTACCCTCAACATTCTATAAGGATTCAAGTGTTTCACATTTACGTGCAGAAGCTATAACTACTAGGCCTTGTGTTACAATACTGTGGAATCAATCGTACGAAAATCGGTGAGTAGAATTACTTCACAAATTCACGTTTCTAACCAGGTTAAAGTTAAACTCTTATGTTCTCATCTGTTTTGCTTTCAGATTGCTGAGTGCACAGTAATATTAAATTTCGACGTTAGCCCCGAAACAATGACGAAACGTCTACTTCATCGAGCGCAAACTTCGGGGCGGGTAGACGATAACGAGGAGACCATAAAGAAACGCCTGGACACGTTCAGCAAGCACAGCAAGCCCGTCATTGAACACTTCTTCAGCAAGTGTAAGACGGTGAGTGAGCTGTCCGACGAGGGACTGTTTGATATATTGCAGACTATTCCACGAGCGCAGCGTTCATGTTGGCTCTGTTAGCCGGGCTAACACTTTGAAAAACGAAGAATAAAAAGTTTTCTGTCTTACTTCAGTGTTTCAGTGGTACTCCATACACTGGAACACAGCAGAAATATTCAGATAAAATTCATCGCTAGCCGGCTAGAGTCAGGCGCTCGTCGCGAGCGTAGACTCAACTAACTGACTAACAACGCCTGGCTGGTTAGAACCGGCTAATCATGCATCGTGCCTCGTCGATTCTGCTGTGTTCCATTACAAGAGTACCACTGAACAGCGAAATAAAGACGTAAGACTATTTACGTCTTTTTTCAAGGGGTTAGCCTGGTTAACACGGTTAAAATGAGCGCTCCGCCCCTGTATTATTTCCTTCGGTTTCCTTCCTGTTCCATACCCCTATCTTCTTTGGGTTTTTATTTCAAGTTTCGCTGGTCCACTGAGACATGTTCGCAAAAGAAGGGATTTTAAGAGAATGGTTACACGATAGTGTCACAAGGAACGTAAGGAACATCCACCATTAACATTTCATCCCAACAGACGTAAAAGTGACTGAAATGAGGCAAATATTGTTCACGCAAAACTGATAATTTTATGTAATGACTGGAAATGGTATCAAACGATTCTACTTCAAATCTTTACTTGAAATTGATATTAACAATCTGAGCTCAGTATAGGCAACTGGCTCGCATTCAAGTGTCTGGGCATTTCCTC
>NW_019059662.1:829091-840401 GCF_000696155.1 Zootermopsis nevadensis | reverse complement strand
GTGTGGTCAGCACGACAAACCCCCAGCCATTGCTAGCTTTCCTGACCGAATTACGCTACTCATTGTAGCTCCCCAATTTCCTCACGATGCTGGGTTGGCACCGGTCCCAGACACCGGTCGAAAATCTCATGAGAAAATTTCTTCTCTCCCGAGACTCGAACCAGCGCGCATTCCGTGTCACCGGACCGAAGCATGATGCCTCAGGTAGCACGGCTACGGCGTGGGACAAAAACGTCTAGTATTACAAATGAAAAGGCAGAATAGAAGTATTAACTCACAAGAATTTCCCGTTTATAGCCAGCACCTCATGAGGCGTAACAACCCTGAGAATAAGCCGACGACCTTGAACTAATATTACTGTGACAGTTACAATTCCGCCCCGATTACGTGCATAACAACAAGGGTAATGAAAACATCACGGTCGATGACGTCATCAATAACGATGTCATCACGGACAATAACATTATCACGCATGCGCAGTGGATAATGGGCAATGGTTAACCTCCCATCTCGCGAATTTGACAATCCGTCGATTTTGGACTTGGCTCCAATGACACAATCTCCATAACAAATTTCGAAGAACACACAAAAAGAAACTTATCACACGAAACATTGGCACAAAAATACAATTAAATAAATATATATACTTGATATAATTAAGTTGGGAGAATTCCAGTCTAAATACTTTTGATGGGGTGTCTTTTTTTAACGAAAGGCGAGGAATACGAAAAGGACTAATAAGGTTTAATTTACATTCTTGTCGTCTACAACTTATAAATACCATTGCGTCTTAAAAACTAAATTTTATTAATTTATTACGTTCAACATTTTTAATGAAATGCAAAGGAATATATAGAAGATGAAGTACCGTCTAATCGAGTGCAAATTACAAAAAATAAGGGCAAAGTACCAGTATACATCTATTATCAGCGTCGTCAACTATTGAACAAATTACACAAAGACGCCTCCATTACCCATCCCTCAATTTAAGAATGTAATTCGTTCGATGAAAACTGTTCGTGAGGTGCAAACTCGTAAATTGAAAATTAAATTCCCATTACGTTCAATGTAAAAAATTCTGACTGATTCCCGACTCCTAGACAAATCACCCAATATTTCACACACAACTGTTAGAATGATATACAACCATAAAAAGAACAGCGCTGTGTATCATGATAGTTATTACCTGATTAACCCTGTAAAGCACTCCTGAAGTGACCGATGTACAATGTAAACTTTACACTTAACACTTCAGTAGTGCTGTAGGTCGATATGAACATCAGTACTTGTGTCAACAAAAAATAAACATATGCCTTTATCAAAAGCGAACCTTAATCAGTGTACTACAACAATCACAAAAAACAATGATATGAAAGTTATTCAATTTTCCTCAATAATTAATGTCAAAATTAAGGATTCAATTTTTAAAAAGTGAAGATGATGTTGACTAGAGTTCGTTACTCACGAAACGGACATTCGACCATCAGACAAAGGTTGTTTCTTGGTTGTGCCGAAAATAATGTTCATAAATTGAAAAACAGATATATATTTACATGGTTCGTTGCAGCGAAAATTCGTAATTCGAGAGTTAGGTTTATGTACTTTCCAATGCATACCATTATACTCTGGTTTCCTATGAAATGAAAGATCACATAACTTGTCGAAACAGCAATAACACATCAAAACACCAACACGCAATCTTCTGGTCACTGTAAAAGTAACCAAAAGGAAGAGTGTTGAAAAATACCACGCATCATTGGTACCGGCTAGATAAAACTGGTGCATCCTTGGGGACAACACTCAACAGAAGTAACGCCTGTCTCCGGGCCATAATTTGAGCCCGGGACCTCCCAAATACGATGCTGGAGTGTTAACCACTCGACCACAACCTGCGGTCAACATTTATTGGTTTTATTTTTGTCTACGACATATCCAATATCAGTGTATACTGATTCACTGGACAAATAAATTAATGAACTGAGTGTGTTGTTCTACCTCTACCACTACCTCACGTTCCTGTTACAATGAGTTCAAAACGTATTTCCTCTCGTTTGCTACTAATGGATCTTGATACCAACTTAACAACAAATCCACAATTATCTGATGTAGAAATGTGAAAATAATATTTTCACACTGAGCCGGCAATACTACGAAATAATGTATCTACAAAATATATCAAATAAAACAATGTACTGTACTTACATCATTGTGTACAGATCCATACTGTTCCCGGCATGGTAGAACTCGTATAGGCCACTCGGATATTGATGCTTTCTCTTTAATATATGTTCAACCAAGATAGTTTGTGTTCAAATGAATATTATTACCTTTCAACAGGAATGTAACCTAGTCAATAAATGTTCCTCCACTACCAACTTATAAACACTTCGTGATAAACATAACCTAACAACGACCTTGCGTTTCCATGTCCAGTTTTTGTGTAGTCCTCTTTTCAGTAACAAGGAAAGGCACCGATGATAAGACACATGTAAGTACAACTTATGAAATTAAAATTTTCTTCACATCTAGTACAACAAAGCCGCACGAAATTCTTGACAGCTCGAAATTTATTTCCATCCACTCACACCTACAGATTAACTTGCCGCCAAATTTAAAGTGAACTGTGGTAAACTGTGGCTCACTGCAAAGTTTAATGTCTTTTTATTCTTCTTCGTGCATGGAATTGAAATTTACCTCACAACCGTACCAATACTCGCGTAATACTGACAATGCATCATCTTAATCAACTTGTTAATAATCGCATAAAATCTGGTCGATTAGTTCCATCTTTATTATGATACAGACCCCAAAGATGAAAATACCTTTACACAGGTGTACATTTCCTTTGTTGATATACCTCTTTGAATTCTGCATTATAAGAAATTATATGAAATTTGATTTGAATGAAACTTTCCAGTTACCAGTTACCAGTAATACTAACACAAACCCATGTGCAATTATTAAGTGGAAGTCGTTTAATGTATGGCAGTAAAATTATTTGTGGTTATAGATATAAATATATGCAACATTTCTAAAGGACAATTTTATGATTAGTGAAAATAATGTGTCAAACGAAATCCTATGAATGACCTACCATTTGAGAATATGATTTATAATACTGGAGCTTTACACTTTTTGAATGAAACAGATTCCTGTATGTTAAAAATTACTAATTCCATTCAGGCACAAAACCTGAGGTTATGTCTGGCTGCTGTTCATTACTAAGTTACGTAATTATGACACATTCTTCACACAAAATGTATAATTAACAGCACAATTGGGAGGTCATGGCTGCCCATCCATATGGTTTATCTCCAAACTTATAGTTGCTCAACAGATTTCAATAAAATTTGATATTGTGTGTTGTGTATTGAGAGGCATATGCACCAAACATAGTAAAATTCAATATTGCTTTGTATTGATGAACTATAAACTCTGCATGGGGCTCCATTTGGACTTAATGATTTTCTCATAACCAGCCCTTCACATAAAAAATTGATACATTGCATAAACACTTTAGAAAAATACAAGATGTTTCCCCCAAATCTGCAGCACCCATGAGACTCCAAATGAAACTCATAATTCTTCAGACCAATCAAGGAAGTGAATCAAAACTACTGAATACATTTCTTCTAGAATTTTGTTAAGTCTGATAACATCAAGACAATCTACTATAAGTAGGATTTGAGGTTCTCACAGCAGTGAATCCAAAGATGGCTGTCTTATGGGTTGTAGTGTCATTTAGTGTGGTAGAAGTTTACCAATGTTTCAAAGAACCTTTGAAACGTTGGTAAACTTGTACAACAGAAGACAGCCATCTTCAATTTCCTGTAACTTTATGCTACATGGCATCTTCTTATTGTTTTGTAAGTTCTTTCTGTTATGAAGTAGTCTGGTAGATATTGAGCATCATTTTAGAGGAGCTTACTGCCTCCATTATCAGCATGGCTCACTGCTCACAACATAACAACAGAAAATAACTGCAAACCCCTGAACAGCTGGACCACCACCAAAATGATGATAACTGGTCAAGACAGTCTTTCACGCAGATGCAGTATAAAAGAGTTGAATTTTAATTTTAACTGCAGGTAGTGAGTCCTTCAGAAACTGACAGTCATTTATCTAGTAACAATTAACTCAATCCTGAGCCGCTTGCATCCATTCATTTTTAATCACCAACAGCCTTGCTTCTTTTTCTTTCATTTCAGCTCACACATCATTCACTTTCGTGTTTCTTCCCCCCCCCCCCCGAAATTAAAGTGAAATAATTGCATTTCCATCAATTAATAAGAGAAATTACAAGTGATCGTTTATTACATTTAATATTGGACATCTCACAGTGGACTAAATATGTGACACCAATTCCCTTGGTGCGCTGGTTAGAGCCTCCTTCAAAGAAATTCTGCGTGGACAGCTTGGTCTCTTAGGCGCTGGCAATGGATGTACACATAACACGAGTTGCCCATCAGAACCAAACCAACAATAAATGATACCACACACAACATTATTACATGTAAAGTGGATATTATGCTGGGTCCATCTGAGAAAGAAGAAGACAGATTCAATTAATGCAGCATTAGCTGATAACTGATTAATCATTAACCAATAAATCTATCTCCTAAACTGACTATTGCATTAGAAACAAAATACAAGGCAAGGTTCCAACATGCGACGTTAACAGATCTACTCATTGCTGAGCAAATGGACAGTCAGCCATAACAGAAACTGACAAAGGAATACACCATCACGTGTGACCGTAAGAGTTATAAATCAGTTACAAAATTAATACCAACAGTTAAATAATTTAGAATATACAGACAAATAAGCAGATGTGTGTGTCGCATATGGATGTGAAGCCTGGACATTAACTAGCTTTGATGAGCAACACGTAAAATATTATGGAAAATCTATGGTCCAATACAGAATAGTGATGGCTCCTGAAGAATTAGGATGAATCATGAACTAGATTGTATCATACAAGGAGCAGATATCGTGAGGCTGATCAAAAGCAAAAGGTTGGCCTGGCTTGGCCATGTTGCAAGAATGGAAGGAAACAGGGTAACTAGAAGAGTGATGGAATGGAGACCGATGGGAAGAAGGATGAGAGGGAGACCACGGAATCGATGGATAGATGACGTGGAGGAGGATGTGAGGAAGATGAGAGTGAGGGGACGGAGAAGAATTGTGAATGATAGGACAAAATGGAAAAAACTCGTCGAACAAGCTAAGACCCACATAGGGTTATAACGCTACAAGAAGAATAAGAAGAAGGAGAAGCTGATGTGTATCCCCATATTCACAGTTATTTTTGCAATGAACCACCTTACAAAAGAATAATAACTTAAACCCACCGTGCTGGGTGAAATATTCAAGGAAGACTAAGACATGAGGGAAAACAAATGGTGAACATTTTTACTAAGAGAAACTGTAAATAGGCAACAAATTTTAAATGACACCATCATTTAATGTGTAAAAATACATTAATATATATATATATCATAGAAAGTGGCACTGGAAAAGGGTTTTCCCCAAGTTCTACTAAACTATATTATTGAGACTATTAAATGGACAGATTTTCCAGTGTAAAGTTTAATCAAAATCTAATCATAGACAAAACCACTATCACTAAGAATGCTGATAGATATGATCTCCCAATTATGTGCTTAATTTTTTCATGTATGAAGAATGACTACAAATTAAAAAATGTAGAAACAAAATAGGTTGGTCACCTGTGATCAATTTTGAAGGAGCATGAATTGGGCAGGGTATGGTACATGCTTTGGACAGATTAGAAGTGCACACAAATTTTTGTCAGAGAATTCAATGAGAAGAGCCCACTCAAGATATCAATGTCTAAAAGACAGGATAATACTAAAACGGAACTTAAACAAAGAAGATGCCACAGAAATATGACAATAAGCTAAAAAAAACAGTTTCAATCCTTTCAACAAGCCATTACGATGAATATTTAAAATATACACAACAGCATGGCTTATGTATGGACAACACGTGGCACTCACCAGGCTTTGTCAGCACAGGACAATGAGTGAGATTCTGCTTCGAGTAGCCAGACAGTGAGTCATTGTTGGGTACGGTCGTACGCTGTTGTTCTAATTCATTCCATCCACAGTAAGGATCCGTGGCATTCTCACAAGCCATTTGGTTGTGCAACGTGCCACAGCGGTGTACTGGAATACGCATCACACTCTTCTCTGTGCCGATGTACACCGACTTCTGAAAAATCATTACATTTACAAATGTCGCATCCATAAGATTAGAATCTTCAACTCCAATGTGTTAGCAGTACTGTTATGTGGATCAGAAACATGGATGGTATCTGACTCCAACAAAATAAAATTAGAGGTCCTTATAAAAAGATGCTTACATAGAATACTACATAATTTTTGGCCAAACATCATAACAAATGAAGAACTATAGCACCGTACTGAACAGAAAGGAATCAGACAGATTATAAGATACCAAAAGTGGAAGTGGATTGGCCACATTCTGAGAAGGGAACCAACTACCTCAATCAACAAATGCAAACTAGATTGGAATTCTCAAGGGAGTAGAAAAAGAGGCAGCCCGAAGGTAACGTGGAGAACATCGGTACAAATGGAAGCAGAAAGTACCGCCAAAATATGGAGGGAAATTAAGCTGTCGGTTCAGAATAGATCCAAATGGTGCAGTTTCATAGAGACCCTATGCTTCACTTAGGAGCAAAAGGTGTATATATATATGTCACCCATAATTAATCATCTGACATTCATCGGATGATTTATTTTTACCTACCGTCTCTTCGAGGTAGTGAAGTGCTTTAATAGGAACGGGGTTGTTTCCTGGATATGGCTTCCAAACCTCCACAACACACGTCTCCTGTGTTGTTGGCAACACTGATATTTTCTTCACAAGACCATCAGTTGTAGCCACATACAACACATGGACAGCTTTGTGCTGTTTTGTGGGCAGGACATCGACAGCAATGTGTGTCAGTGTCTCCAGAAGTCCTTTGTACAGAGGGTGGAGTGTAGCCGGCTGGACTGCATCATTCATCAGTTGGTACCGGCTAGAGTCAAGTACCTGATAGTAGTTATCAGCTGGATCTGGCTTGCATTCAAAGTGACTCTTATTTCGTTTAACAAAGGTTTCCCATGCTGAATCATGACTCTTCTGGTATTTGAATGGGCCCGAGAAGGCAGCAGCTATGGAAGACATGTTGAAGGAACAAATTGCTGACCCTGGGATGCTGTTGCTACAGAAACAAAATTTTAAATTTGGAACTATTAAAAATGAATGGATGTAAGTGGCTCAGGATTGAGTTAATTGTTACCAGATAAGTGACTGTCAGTTTCTGAGGGACTCACTACCTGCAGTTAAAATTAAAATTCAACTCTTTTACACTCCAACTGCGTGAATGACTGTCTTGACCAGTTGTCATCATCTTGGTGGTGGTCCAGCTGTTCAGGGGTTTGCAGTTATTTTCTGTTGTTATGTTGTGAGCAGTGAGCTAAGCTAATAATGGAGGCAGTAAGCTCCTCTAAAATGATGCTCAATATCTACCAGACTACTTCATAACAGAAGGAATTTACAAAACAATCAGAACACGATTTACATGAAAAACAACACAAAACTGTACAATTGTTTGTTATCCTCTACTTTCATCACGAATTTATAAATGTAATATAAATTGATTCCTGCCATTCTGAATATTTTTCTTATACATCTTCAATTTTTCATATCATAACATATATGAAGAACAGGACTGAACAGAGTGCATGTCAGTCACTTGTAAGGTAATAATACTAGAAGTATAAAATACATGTACAGCTACAGCCTCTGCTCATGACAGACCACTTCCTCAGTAAAACTTGCAATCAGCTTCACTTACCTGGGGGTGGTGAAAGTGGCATACACCATTTCCTCTGACTCCAGGTATGTCATTCCCTGAATCTCATTAAAATAGAATGGGTAATTTCCAGGGATCGAACAGTTGAGACGAGCCTTCAGAAAAGTGGTCCAGTTATCCCTCAGAAACACTTTTCCGCCGTTGTCATTCTTACAAATGCGAGCAATGCGAGAGTAGACAATCTATAACACCACAATCATAATATACATCCGCTGTGTGGCAACATCTAACGATTATACGTAGTACGGTAATGTGGTATTTAAACACATATAATCTGCCTGAGGAAAGGGGGGGAGCCTAAGTAAAGCTACTAAAAGCCTCAGTCAGGATCTTCCCCGAGCGCGGTGCGATATTCTTGGCCAAAAGAAGAATAATACCAGTTAGTGCAATGCGTGGGACCAAGAAATACCAGAAAGTATCAATAAAGCAGACTCGCCTTGCTCATGCGGCAACGTCTTTGCCAGCTATGCGTGCCATGTAGCGTAATCATGTAGGCGTATGCCTTGTGTTCAAGGTTTCAATTTGCGTACCTGACGAACACGTGTATCTAACAAACGGATTTTTTGTGCTACGCGCCTTTCGCGAAATCCCCCCCCCCCTTAAAGTCATTATTCACTTCAAGCAATTATCTGCTCTCAGCTTACTGACCCTTAAGCTGTGTACTTAGTGAACTAAGTAGCTGCTAGTATATCAGCTGGGCAAGACATTCTGTAATCGAATAAGTGTACACCCTAAACCCGTTTCTTCCCCTTAGGCTGTAGGATCAAAATTTGTGCAACTGTCAACAGTATCATGCTACATGAACTGCCAATCTCATACTCCTTAATTTGATATTTGGTGACGAGTTCAAATCGATAAGCTTTTCGTTGTATGGTTTTTCTCATTACTGTTATTTCAGTGTTCGAATTTATGATCCATTGGTGAAATGAGGCCACACAATGCTAACTACAAAGTGGAAATTTAGAGATGAGAAATTATGCCAATAAATGTTGCTAGTAACATCTTCCAAAAATGTAATTAAAACTACCAACAGTGGTCATGGTGGTTTACTGAATTTTTCCATCATCAAGGAGCTTCATTTGTCGGCAATAGAGTCACGTACCTTTCCACAGTTGATGTACTCCACAGCAACCTCACGGAACAGGAAGTAGACATAGTCGGACGTCTCGAACGAGCCGACGAACTGCGGTTCGTTAAGCCATTTGCTGTCATACTGCTGCGTGCGGGTCATGGACTTGGTCTTTCCGGTATCGCTCCGTATTATCGCCGAATCGGTTCCAGAGAAATCCGTGGAACTCCCGACAAAGTACTGTCCCGAGCGAGTCAGCAGCGCGGTGACGTTGGCTTCTGGGCTGTAAGGGCAATGCCCCACGCCTCGCACCCATTCCAGTACATTGCTCACGTTCTCAATCTGCGTTTGGGCAGAAACAATGCTTTGAGACTCAGTTCTGAGGCATTCTTTCTACGTTCTAGCCATTTATTGTGATAGTTTTATTTGTTATGTTATTCCCAGCTATTGTTATACATTTCCCGCTAGCCCCAACATCGCCAGTCGGCGTAAGTGTTAGGGTGGCCACACACGCTCCGGCTTACCGGATGACTTACGTCTCTGAAGGCAAACCTTCCGGCAAACCGGAGCGTGTGTGGTGAATTTGGCCGGAAACCGATCCTCCGATAAATCTGCAGTCGCTTGATTTCTTGCCTCGAGGTTTACTGAATGTTTACAAGTCGTAACGTGTGTGGGCAGAGACGAGGGTAAAGGCAAGGCTTGTAGCATTTAGTCATCTCAACCAGCCACCGAGAACTTCAAATCCTCGTAGTTTAACTAAGTTAAACTAAGTTTAACACTTCCAAATATGTGTCCTCATCCACTCGTAGGTATTTATGCCAGTCCGTCGGCTCTAATCGAATTTCGTTCAACAAATTTATGTGAGAATGTTTTGATACATCTAACCAACTTCTGACCCACTTAGAAAGTTTCAACTTTCTTTTCTTTTTCAACATTAAAGTAACAGCAAGACCGATTAAAATCGCATCGTCTTCACTGAACATGTTGTAGCATCGACTGAAGAATAAAAAGACTGAGCACAAACCTGCCACAAAGTCTGTACGTGTGTGGACTCTCAGAGGTTTGAGGCTTTCCTTCCGGTTTCTACTTGGAAGGCAGGCCTTCCGGCAAGCCGGAGAGTGTGTGACCACCCTTAGAACCAATGAATAATTCAGTCTGTGATGACTGAGGCACTTACCGCTCTCCATGAGCACTGGGGCTTGAAGGCGTTGGTGCCACACGAGAAAATCCTATCCCCGCTGGCCACCAGCACCTTTACGAAATTATGACATCTCGCCTCTCCTTGACCCTTGACCTGACACATGTCCACGGCAGAGTTTGTCGCCGGCCATGACGCCTTCTCCAGCTGTGCCAGGCCGTTCAGCGACAACCGGTACAGCGTGTTGCTGTGGGAAGACAACAGGTGTCAGTCTTGGAAACAAGCAAACAATCAAAGAGACGGAGCAGAATGGTAACGAGTGGCCGGACTCCACTAACAGTGTGGTGCTTAGGCACAGGAGAACGTCATCGTGTCCAAACATCGTGCCATCGACAGACTTGAGAGGTGGCTCAACAATAACATGCGAGGAGACACTGAGACCATCTTTCTGCAGGAAGTAGACGCACGCAGTCGTGTCGCTACATATTGGTCCGTAACATTCCTACGGCCCAGAGCGCAAATGGGTTCCGTTTTGAAATATTTTACTTTCCTCCGGTGGAGTAAAAGTGCTTGAGAAGTTCCGAATTAATTTCAACGTTACCTTTTATTCTTTTCTGTCACACTGACGTTTCTTCAGAAATCTCATTTTAAAGTGATTTAATTTAATAGGACAGATTCTATGACAATGACTGAACTGCGCATAGGAAAGACACCAAGTGCGAACGCTTCAATTGAAGAGGATAAAGGCCGGAACACACTCGGACTCATTTTGACTACTATAAGCAGTATTGGTGAAGACAAAAAACAAGGTAACACCTTTTCGAGCAATTTATTTTTACTCCTGAATTTACATTTCTATATCCAAACACGACAGCGATGCAAAGTTATGAATAGTTTCCAAGGCAACATTAAGAATGTGCAATTACATCTGTGCAAAGAACATCCAAGACTGTGCTGGCATAAAAGATGTCAGTAGGCACAAAATATGCACGTCGTATCATTATAACAATCTTGTATCTCTCTGCTGGTGCGTATTTACATCAGGATTCATATTTACGGTAAATGTTTAAGTCTGACTCCAATATTACACATTACGCTTCGCTGTAAACAAATCGGTCGTCTGCAAGGGGAAAAGGAGCTATTGACAACAGATATTTATTGGGTTTGGCATAATCAGGGGGTGTCCTATATCTCCAG
>NW_019059662.1:798396-818253 GCF_000696155.1 Zootermopsis nevadensis | reverse complement strand
GTAGCTTAGTTTCTTACTCAAGGGTTAAAACACTTGAATGAGACACTAAATTAATCCCCCGAAGGGGAGTTAGTTTAGCGTGTTACTCAAGATTTCAAAACGCAACCAACCCCCCAGAATGGGGAGTTGGTCAATTGTTTTAACTCTCAATTCTCGGGGGTTAGTTTAGTTTCTTACACAAGGTTGGTTGCGTTTTACAAACTTTACCTTGTTGGAGTTGTTGGATTTGGTACTTCAAATAGTTGATAACTTCTTTTTTCACTTTTCTGATGTTTTAGGCCAACTGTCAGTCAATTTTTAATAATGCAACGTGCTGCTTCTGGAGCAGTGATAATGCGACTGGCTTGGTAGTGAAGCGTTATTTGTTTACTCGGCATTGTTGTGTTGTAATCGGCATTGTTGTGGAACACAACAATGCCGAGTATAAACAAATATAAGTTGACATTGTTGATGACGTCATTTTTTGATGACAACGAGGAATCACAAATTTTTATTATATATATATAGTAAGAAGATAGTAAGAAGACAATGCACACGGAAATTCAATGCCGGACATATTGTCAGTAGGTAAGCCTTTTGTTTCTGCAGCACTTTCATCTTCACTTTCAGTACAATCAGACACACTTTCCGGATTGTCACTATCACTGTCTACAGAGTGAGTCAGAAGTATGTTTACAAACTTCGTGTGCTTGTTCCTGGATCAAATATAAGAAAAAAATGTTCCTATGAACATGTGGTCGCAAATGCGTCACTCTTTTCTCCGTATAGCTGCCGTTTGGAATCGGTGATAATCCACTCTAATTTTCATAATTGTTTACGTCGTCGTCCTTATCGCTATACATTTTCCTTGCTTCACAACATTGGTCATCAACTGTTACCTGGCTCGCATATCCATCACTTAATTTCGTCGTTTTGTTAATTCGTAACCCATTCCCACCCTCCGGCCAGATCGGTATTAATGTTAGTGTACCATCTCCAAGAAATTTCCGCATTCAAATTCTGGATGTATATCGTGTTTCACTGGCTATGTTCTAACTCCAATAACAATATTACACTTGACTCTCTAAACCACGTATTTTGTCGCATGAAGCCACGTAACAAACTTTTATATTGTTGCTCTTTGTTACCTGGAATTTATCCAAAGAGAGCGGAGAGACAACAATGACATAAAATGGATTCATGGGCAGTCGTCTCCATCCTTCTGTGTTCAAGCATCAATAGTACTCTTCACATCGCGACTGTGCTAGGATTGTCTGGAGCACCTCATTAAGATAATTTTGTACTTAATTTGAAAGATCTAATAAAATGTTGTATTTAATTTCACTATTTAAATACTCACCAAATCAACAAGCTGACACAAGCAGCGTAAATAATTGTACGATTCTCGGTTCAAGGGATTTGTGTTCAGAATCGAAGCAGGAAACGGGATTTTGGGTTTCCTCAACAAATGAAGGTTAACAGGCTACGATTTATTCTTCCCATATTTAATTATCACTATCTAACATAAAAACAAAATATCTTCTGGTTTCTTGTGACGTTTCGATTGCACGGCGCAACAACCCAGAAAACCACAACTTTTCTCACATAGAAGGGTTTTAAGTTCCCACAGCGCATCATCAAATTTTGTGTCCAAAATCTCGTCACCCAATTTTCGTCGACTCTAAGATACTATATGTAGCTATAAATGCAATACAGATTGACAATCATAGAGCCCTCTATTGTTTGATTTACGAAACCAGTAATAATAACACTTCCGAACCCGCTGGTTCGGCCATGCCATCGTAAGACATAGGCTAATCCAGTAACCTAGATCTGGATATTTAACGTCAGAATTGTGATGTTTTGTTAACGGTCAGGTTGAGTGAATGGACATCATCATTTTGTAATGCACATTAGCTCTTTAACGTGTTCGATAATACCTCGATTATTGTACATACTGCCATTGTGATTGTTCTTTATCGATTTAATTGTGGTCCTTACGAGAATATTGTGGTTAGGAAATTTGTTTGGTGTCATTTTGGATAATACCTAATAATGCTTCGAAGAAATTATTAACAATATATAAAAACAACATGGGGCAAGGAAGGAGCCAGTTTACAGAAGAAGAGTTACAGGACTATCAAGTAAAAACATATTAACATACTGTATTTGTACTCGTGATTAATACGGTAATACTTGTAATGTAACCTCCTGAAAATATAACTGGTAACACTGACACTTAATTGTCTAAATTTCTTACAGGACTTGACATATTTCACCAAGAAAGAAGTTCTGTAGTAAGTAATTATATTCAAAAATAGTTCACTAACCTTCCAGATTCACAATCAGTACACATGGTATGATTAACATGTATGTACAAATTGAATGTATATTATCAACATTTTTATTTTTACTTCCAGTGCACATCATAAATTCAAAGCTCTTGCACCAGAGAAAGTGGGGCACAACAAAAATGCCAAACTGCCTATGGCAAAGATACTCCAGTATCCTGAACTACATGTGAATCCATTTGGAGACAGAATCTGCCATATATTTAGTTCAAGCCATGATGGAGATTGTACTTTCGAAGACTTCCTAGATATGATGTCAGTGTTCAGTGAGGGAGCACCAAAAGCTGTGAAAGCAGAACATGCTTTTCGAATCTTTGGTGTGTGTTAGTTAGTCTCTTTGACTGTTGTCATTTTGATTATATTTTAAACTTCTTATTCTTTAGTGTAGACCTGAGTCTTATGCTACATTTATATTAATTTCCAAATAGATTTTTCAGTGCCCATTCAAGTAAGAGTGACAAACAAGCTGAAAATAGTTATACAGTACTGCCTTCCTATAACTGGGTCATGACACCATGGGTATTATGTTACCTTCGACAGTTTTTATGTAATATATGATTATGCTGAAAGTGTTCTAAAGTTATTTTAGACTTTTTTAGAAATTTTATGAAACTGTACATCTAAAACGTGTTCACTTCTTGTGTCAGTCACATAATATGTTCAAATTTGTGTGTGGAAGGCATCAGAATGCATTTAAACCCACTCATTCAGTGCAACAGTCATTCTTTGTATGTAATAAGCAATTCTGATTTCCAGATTTTGATGGAGATGATATGCTGGGGGTAACAGATCTCAGACAAGTGGTAAACCGTCTGACTGGTCAGCAGCGTCTAAGTGAACAGGACATGCAGCATCTTATACAGAATATATTAGATGAAGCAGATTTAGATGATGATGGAGCACTCTCTTTTGCAGAATTTGAACATATTATTTCTAAATCCTCAGATTTTGCTAAGTAAGTGCCTATCATACCATGGTATTTATAGTACTATAGGCAAAACGGGACATATTATTTTATAAAGTTTAAAAAGTCAACTATATTACATAAAAAGGAGAGGTACTGCATTATAACAAGATAGAGATTAAATATAGCAGTTCAGTACATTACTTGCAAATTAGCACTTTTGTTGAATGATTAAGATGTGACATGATATAAAACAGGAAAGCTGGTTTCTGGTTTGAATGCTGTGCAACTCTGTTATCACCAAATTCTGGTACAAAGAGGCCAGAACATACAGAACTTCCTGATTTAACAATGTGTATAATTTCCACTGCCTCAGAGTTGTCAGAAATTACTCAAAAAGTAATTGTGTCCTCATCCATATTTTGTTCATAAATTTTAATGCATAAAAATGTGGTTTATACAAGATATATAGGCCCATTTTGAACCAAACTTTGGTATGGCAGATAAATTTAGTAATGACTGTACATTAATTGGAATGTGTTAAAATTAAACATCTCATTGGTGTTTGTACGCAGTTGTGGTACACACATCTCGCACCATCAAAATACAAGTTCAAGAACACACAAAAATCATACAATGTTGCAACATGGACATCGTAGCTGAGGCAAGTTGAACATTTTGCAGGATGTCTCACTTCAACCTGCTGTAACATTTTCATTTGTAATAGAATCTTTGACATTTTTTGATTACTGCATTCCTCACTTACTTCTTAATATAACAATACCTTTATAATTCATTTGGCATGGCATTCTATTCTTTTGATAAATTATAAATGTTTTCCTGTTATGAATTTATGTTCTATGCATCCTGCCACCTACATTCTGCTTATGAAATGTAGCTAAAGGTTCATACTTCATGTCTTTAAAAACCACATCTCAGTCAATCTTTTAGTTTGTAAGAAGATAGTAAATGCAATATATATTTGTGTGTTGTGTATGTGTGGTAAATATGCACCAAGACCACTTGCTTCATGCTGATGATACATCAATACATGCAGTGTAGAAAAAACTGGCAGTGCTATACTGTTGACTTAGAGCAGCACAGTGAAGGGGGTGAAGTCCTTATGTGGCCTTGAAACTTGTATTTTGGTGATGCAGAGTATAGTAAGACTTTGGTTTGTCAGAATGCCTTTACATTGATTTCCAGTTATGCATCAGCATGTATTAGCAACCCTTTATTTTCCTACTACATAGATAGCATATAATAATCAATATTAAACCATCATTCTTGGCTTGCTGCACCATGATATTGAAAGAGTACTGTTTTAACTCTAATATAGTTGATTCTAATGATGTTTTGTTTTTATTTCAGTGCTTTCAGAATCCGTCTGTAATAAACCTCCATAAAAACAGTATGACCTAATGTGTTTATTGCTCAAAGGAAATGTCCATTTGATATTGGAGTAATCGAACAGAAGACTGTAAAATACTTTAGTTATTATTATATTAGATGCCTAGTGTAATAAGTTTTAATCCTTAAAGCACAGCATAAATGTAGCAATCATTTTGTGATATGTACCTTTTTATATATTTAGTATAGTTTAAACCAGTAGTATACCAAAGATAATTCACAGTTACCCTGAAATGGGAATTATGTTGCTCTCTCATTACAGTTCTTGATTTCATAAATATTTTTACTGAACATTAACTAATTTTCTTGGCCCATTCTCTCATTAGATAGACATCTGCTGACAATTTTAATATGTGGGTACTGCACACTTTATTTTTCTTAGTAATCGTAATACGTATGTATCATATTGTCCATCTGCATTCTCAAAATGATACTGACTGTGAGTATGTAGAAAATACTTATCAGTTACCAGTCTGTCAATATGTGTGAGAGAACAATGTGACTAGTCATCACATACATGTGATATGTGAAAGAAAATGATGAGCTCAAAGGAAGAAGAGAGACTGATCTGAAGTAGACTATGGTGGGTCACAAAATTATGCTGATAATGTACATGGCATATAATATATTAAATATGCAATAAACATCCTTTCACACATATATATCTATTTCCTGTATTGCTTGCTTATCAATGTGATAGCCACATTTGTGTTACATTTATCATTGGAGATAAACCGTGCACACCTGTGGAAGCCTGTATCACAAGATATGACTTGAAATGAATGATTTAGCATTTGTACTTCCTTTAATTCAGATCACAGTTGTATCTTATAAATAAAGCTCATGGAAGTGTGGTATGTACCATGAATTTAATATCTCATGTCTAAACATTTTTGGTGGGTGACCAGCTTAAGAAGCCACAGGCCTGCATGTATCATATGGGGGTGATTAACCCCTTCCCTGATTTTTTCCCCCTATTTCATGTTTGGAATATACTGACAAAAATGGAATTATTGATGTGTTTTGATGGTAAATAATCATAGTGTACAAAATGTAGTTTATATAACTAATGATTATTATCCTGAGTTATCTTCTGTTACTTTCCATCGTTATTAAAAATTGACTTCATCACAAGACACAAATCACTGCAGCTAGCACAGGAACTTATGACAGAAGCATAAAAGTCCTATTTACATGCAATCTAGCATAAAAGTATATAAATGCACATTGCTTATGAAAGTGCAGCAGTGCATCATTTACTGATGTCTAGAGTTGATACATATATGTACAACCTGAATTAACTTTTATTAATAATGGGACAGAAGAAATACTGTCCTCAAGTAACTTTGGTTAATATTTTATTGCAAAAATGATGAACCTCAGATATTTCAGGATAATTGGGGAACTGGTTAAGGAACTGTCGCAGGCATCTAGTAACCTAATAAGCATAAGAGATCACTGTCTGTTGTTTGTTTTAAACCATATGTCAACTGTGTGTTTATATAAATGTATCAATAAAACTACTGCTCCATCTTTTTCATTTATTTGAAAATTCCTAGTTTACCCTTTTCACAAGTCATTCATGCAATGCTGACAATATGCTGTAGAAAATGGAAAAGTCAACCACACTCCTATAGATATGATTCATTCATTCACATAAATGCTCTGCTTGTTCCTTATGACTGGAGATACCCACTGCAATTAGAAACAAATTTAAATATACAGACAATGTAACATAACTACACATTTGAAAGTGAATGCTCTTGTATAACAGCCAAAATTGTTTTATGTCACCTACAGGTACTGGCATGAATCTGCAAGCTTAGCATTTGATATGTCAGTGATGGGATAGAGTGATAAATTGGTTACTATGTGGCCTACAAATATCAACCTCGACGCCAACTGTAAAACATAATGCACCTGGCCCGATAAGGCAGTATTTCTTTAGTCTGAAATCCCATGTAGTGAAGGTCAAGCTTGCAGACTTGTGCCAATTACTATACATTTCATTTTGTTTCATTTTCAGTTCCTGGTTTCTGCATTAAATTTCCTCAGTTAAATACTAAAATCTGATATTCCTCTGAGGAACATCATGGAGGATGTTACTGTTCAAAAATTTGATACAGTTATCTGTGGTGTAATATTAAATAGTAGAATGAAGCATCACTGAATCAATACATGTGTTATTTCAAGTGCTAACATTTTTGTAAAAGATATGATCCCTGAAAATCAACAACAAATTGTTATGTGTGTGTCTATCCCAAGCCTTTTCTATACCATTATACAGAAAACTTTCTCACTAAAACATAACAACAGAACTTGTATTCAAGTAACAATAGCCCACCTAGATTTCTTCTTCTGAGAGACAAGATAGCACCATGAGATAGATGCTACTACTCAAAATGACCAATAAAGTGGATTTGAGATAGCTTAGCATAGGCCTGGTTTTTCTCCACATACCCCAAATCTACCTTTGGCAGAGGTGAAAACTTCAATCTCTGCAGAGAACAACAATTTAACTCTGTAATTTAAGTATGGCCAACAAGTTACTTTGTACAGAGGCCTAAATTCCCTATTCCAGTATGATAAGGTTTAATAAAGTATAAGGATTACTTTTTTGAGGAATATGCCTTATGCACTGATACTAAAAAATACACATACTTCTGGGGTGTGTTATAAATATTTCTGAGCGCAGTACACAAGACATTCTAAAAACTACACTGGTAGCAGAACACAAATGTTCAACACCAGTAATATATCAAAGCCTACCGCTGTCTTTGCTAGCTTGAACAAATGGATTAAAGTTCACATTAAATTTTGACAAATCAAATTTCATGAAATTTTTTACTACCAACAAAAAATGTGTTAATCTAGGTATAGGGTATAAATTGACAATAACTTAAATTGGAAACACATAATCAATACATTATCCCTAAACTAAACTCAGCATTCTTTGCTATGAGGACTGTTACATCACTCATGAAAACAGAATCTTTAAAATTACTTTGCTTACTTCCATCTGATCATGTCATATGGAATCATTTTCTGTGTAAATTCAACAGACAACAAAAAATTATATCATTAGAATAACGGCAGGCACTAAAAGGAGCACCTCATATAGGGAATTATTTAAGAAATTTATTATTCTTCCACTAGCCAGTAAATTCTTGCTCTAATTATTATCATTTAAAGAGGATAACAGAAGTACAAGATAGAGATATAACCTTCATCTGCCAAATACTAAATTCAGTAAATATCAAAAAGAAGTTTACTATATTGGAATTAAGCTATTCAATAAACTCACCCCTACTATAAGAAGTCTTAATCATGATATAAAGAATTTTAAGCCAGCAGTATTTCTTACCTCACTCCTCCTACTCCAAAGAAGAATTTACCTCAGCCAAAAATTCTGAGCTACTATAAAAACATATAAGCAATAGTGGGTATACTTTCTTGTATAATTACTGTAGTTGACTGTACATTACTGTCATAACTATGTAATTTATATTTGTATTATAAACATGTATTGTATTTGTGATATGACATGTTCTACACCCTTGCTTGGGCCTATTAAGGATCTACAGAACGTAAATAGATTCTATTCTATTTTATTCTAAAGCCTTGTCCACTTTCCATTTTACATGATAAAATTTCTACACAGCTGGATGAGATAAATGTACATCCAAGTAATATACAATAAACATTAAGATCAGATCTACATCGGATATTATAAAACAGTGAACAATATGGATAACACACATAACACATTTAAAATTGATAATATCAGTATTTTTCAAGCATTATCTGAGTAATGGAAAGGGTAAAGTTTAAATCTGGGAACAGGAGTCAGTATCCTAATCAAGACTTTAACATACAACAAACACTTTCAGGGCTAGAGCTTACTAAGTACTAAAACTGATTAAACTTGTTATTACTTACGGCAACTTCATCCGCATAAATATCCAACAGGTGAAGAATGAGACAAGGATGCACAAAAATCCCACAGATATGAGTAATATACGATTAAGCTTTGGTGTTGATGGACTGTGGGTATGGTCTAAGACTACGAAGCCAAGCCCACCCATCGTGAACAAGAAGCTTGATGCCAAACCTTCCATAATATACTGCCCATTCACTCGATATGGCATAAATGCCACCTAGAATTACAAACATCATATTACTAACACAATAGTAAATAAGGTATTTCATTTACTATTCCAAATGATAAGCAAGTACTTACTGGTCTTGAATGGCCATGCTCATCTGTGGTTGAACCAACACTCGGTGGCTCCACAATTACATCATAGATAATTCCTGAAAATAATAAATGAGTTTTATACATATATGATAAATTAAGTCTGATACAAGACATAAGTCAGGCCTATAAAATGTATAAGGTCTAAAAACATGTTGAAGTCTTCTTCTACAGCAACAAACCTGCATTTCTACAAACTTTGGTGTTGCCAGCAATAACATGTTTTGCATTATGGTGAGTTATTAATTTGGTGTCATTTGCATCCTAACATTTTGGTGTCAGATGTAAACCCGCCTTAAAATGCCAGGGAACAACTTTACAATATGGTGAAAACGTATGTGTGCCACTAAATCTGAGTTATATTAGCTACTTATAATTTGCAAACCACTCTTCCCTAATTCTCTTAACCTGTTATTGAATTTTTGCATTAGTCCAAACACAAACAGTTCTAATTTACTGTTCTCTACTGGTAATCACATTCTAATGATATGCATTAAGAGTTAAAACCTACAAGCTCGCTTTCTGTACTGTACTTTGATCAGTAAAAATATCACTAAATGCTATGCATACATCAAACGTTTACAATAAATTAAAACCGCCATAATGCCGTCAATATAAGTATGAAACAAATACAGTATTTAATGTTTGGACGAAATACTAACCTCCAGTTACCAAGAAATATGAAAGCAACACGAGAGAAAACATAACCATAGCAGACGGTTGATGAAACCATGATGGTCTCTTTATTTTTAAATTTGGTACTTCCAACACACTGAATGGTATTCTGTAAAGAAACTCCATTATTTACAAAGCCGATACTACACCAGCAGCTTATGACTTACAAGCATAACTACCACCAGCATACGTGTTGGCAACGATTAGGATCGTGTTAAAACACATTAATAATTACCAACCACTTCAAATCATTTACGGTAACCGTACAGAATACCAACATCTCAACACAATTTCTTCAGATGAGTTCAGAAATCTGCTGTTGAATATCACTATAGTGACATCTTCCCATCGAAGATACGAACTAAAAGCACATAATTCAAGTCCTCAAAGATTGCTCCTGTAATTAATTTGGCCCATTATATAAAATGTCACAGCTTGCAATTTTAACACTGTAAATGTGTAATAAAAGGCAACAAAAAATAATTTATGACTTTATCTAAAATAAGGTAACACCAAGGCCAATGCTATAAATAAATTTGAGAAGAATGCTATTGTAAACCTGAGAACTGTTAGGAATAAAACGAACTGGTATAAAAGTGAATATAAGAATTTTATCAGACAACTTACATAACAAAAAATATGAGTCATTTAAACTACGTTATGTACAATGTTTAACTATGAAGTAGGCAGTATACATACAATGTAGTATGTGGAACAAGTATTATAAAAGTGACTTATGTTGGCAATGGTTTTATAATTGCATGTATGAATTCCATAAAAATGGCCAAAGGATACTGAAATATGATGGTTGGCAAAGTGGACCCAGTTTAAAATAATTTCCAAACCACAGTGTGGGTCATCATGTACCCACACCAACGTTGTTGATGATGGCTGGCAAAGTGGACCCAGTTTAAAATAATTTCTAAATCAGTGTGGGTCCTCATGTACCCACACCCACTTTGTTGGAAGTAGTGGTTTTATGTTGACAAGCAAAATATTACACAATCATTTAGGCTAGGCTTCAAATCTTAATTCTGTGGCATAAGAAACCAGCAACTTATCCCTAGAACATTACACAACCATTCTTTAACTAGTTATTGATATGCTATACGTACACTACATGCATACGTAGGAGGGAGGAAGGATAGAATTCTGCATTATTTGTATATTTTTTGTTATTTCATCTAGGGTTCTCCTGGCATTGACTTCATTCTGTACTGAGTTTCAACTTGATGATGACAATTTTCTAAATGTACTCTCTCTCTCTCACTCACACAACATTATCTGAAAAATTTCTCTTTTATTTATGTAATACAAATGTTAATAAAATTACTATAAAGTTATGTACCCTCTACACCCATAACTTTTACAAAGTAATACATTCTGAAACATAAAATTAGGCAGCAATTCCATCAGAATTATGTCCTCCTTGAATATGAAAACAAAAATGTATTTTCCATAAAATATTACCTGTCTCTGCAAATTATTTACTTTCATGTTTGTACAGTATTTTTCTTAAATGCACTGCAATAAAAGTATTAGTATCACAACATTACAAATATTCAGAAAAATTTACAAGTGCCATAACTAAATAAGCAGATAATAGACAGTTAAACTAAAACACACCATTTTAGTCAGAGGTTATATAGAACTGTGGTAGTATAGCAAAATTAAGCATGAAAAGCTCATTATATTTTTTAACATTCAAGACATATCACATGTTTCTGAAAATATTATTTCCATTCCACCTTTGCAGGATGAGGATTTCATGATGGTAAAAGTTTAGATTGTGGCCTCCTGAGTCATGATGTAGCATCAACCCAGAAGACAATTATATAACTGCTCCTAACAATGAAAGGCAAAGAGCTATACTATAAGAATCACTCACTGGTCTTATCTACAATGAAGAGATTCCACTACACACAGCAATCTCTGCAATGGTTCCCATATTTCCCAGTTTTAGCAATGTAACTGCCAAATAATGAACATATCCCCCACCATGTACCTTCTATATTTTATATACTCAGTTGCTTCAGACGTACTACCGTTCAGATGCTGGTGTGACCTTGACACAAAGGAAAGGAAAGGAAAGAGGCTCAGAAGCAAATACCTATCAATTTCTTAAAATCAACTATTTCATTTATAACTTTACATTATATTAAGTACTATTTTTGTATGAGATTTTTTGGCCAAATTCTATTTTCTTCGAAATTTAACAATGTCATAAATTAGGGTGATATTTACCCTTGTCTTTTTCATTAATCTTCCATATTATCTGACATTTCTGATTATCTGATCATCCCTCATTCCTGTTTTAGTTGGATAATCAAATCTGTACTATACCCACAATAAATTATAAGTTAGTTTTGCACAATACATGCAGTGTGAAATAAAATCAGGGATATGTTTTTCTCCTACAGTTTACATGTACAGGTTTTAAAAAATATAATTTTTCCATACCTCTCTATGACACTGATACTGTGCCATGATTATTCCTCCTATATATGCAAACTGAATATGTGCTTCACACAACTTTCCAGCATGTCTTTAGTCCATGCTGACCTGTTTTGGCTCCTATTTGAGAGGCATTTTTCTGAACCCAGGATGCCCAGGAATGATTAGTACAAAATCCATTAAATATTACAATCTGGTAAGCTATTCCATGTGTTGCCACATATATGTTAGTTAGAATAGTCATTATTGACAACAATGGACCATTACAAATGGAATATCAATCCCTGGAATACTCATGTTATTCAGTTATCCTATATCATGACAACAGTATTCTCCTCGACCACAGCAGACAGTCTCAGAATTGTAGCACTGAAAATCCCACAGCTATACATAACTTCCTCTGACACAATGTTATTATTCCTTATCAGTAAAAATAATTTAATGCTAAAATTCATATTTATAAACTGCCATCCACAATACTGTAACATTCAACAATCTCAAACCAAATAAGAAACAACCCAAAATTGTAAAACATATGCTCAGAATATCACACCAAGAATAACAGAGCCACAACTTAAAAAAAGTAAAAATGTTTTATGGCATAATTATAAACCTGCAGTGCTTTTAACATAGAGGAATAAGACCGCACCTACAGTTTACCCACTTTCCACTACATATCAGTTATGTCCAAAGATTCTAGCCCTTTATATACACATAAAACAACTTCAAACAGTTCCCTTGCAAAATTTTAGTTGTTTTTTTTTTTTTAGTTGAGGCCACATTATTCTGGGGTTTGTGGTATAATTATTATACTACTACACAATTAATTATCATGATTACAACTGTATACACAAACAAAACCCCCTAAAAATTCAATTTAAAATATTATGTATAAAAAATGGATAAGTGAAAATCACAACCTAAAATACAGTGCTAGCTCAGGAGTGAAAGAAACTATCAGTTTAAAACAGAGTAATACAAAATAAGGGCTAGAAGACATAAATAAAATAAATTTGGTCTATCTGTCATATGTGGCTAAAAATGATCACTCCTTTGTAGCTTCTCGTACAGCTGGAGTATCAATTTTCATACTTCTGTAACGTTGTAAAACTTTAGGTTTTTTATGTACAATTCAAACAGAATACTAATGATGATCATGTGAAGATAAGTTCTACATAAATTAAAATTAAAATAAATTATATTACATGATAACAGACAACTGCATACACAGTATTAACTGCTCAGAAGCTAAAGCAAACCTCCATGTAGGAGACAAAAATGTTTAGAAATCTTTTATATGAAAGTACTTAGCACACAGGATACTGTCCATATCAGAGTATTATAATGGAACCAAGGAATTTGTTAAATGGAAGTCCTTGTTCTAGAAAGGTTATCCAAGGACTTCACACCACTTTGTTTGTTCAAAGACATTTCCAAGAAGAAATGGACAGCAAAATGTATTTTACTCCATCTGGGATTTTAACAGCACTGATGACAAAGGAAGTTCTCAGTCATATCTCACTCATTTTATGATTTATATTTTTTTAATTTATCAGGTACCCTCATAATGACTATGAAATATAAAACAAAATTACAAAAATATACAAAGAAACACAGTGGCTTAAAGTGCAGTAGCATGACAAGTCTTCAGATATGGCATGTATTTCTAACCTATTGAGGTAGCACACATTTCTGAGCAATCTTTATAACAATTTATTTGTAGAAATTGCATTTATATATGTCAATTAAAATTTTTCATACCAAAACATGGCTCAATGTCCCTACAGACATGATTAGAACAAAGCTCTCAACTGTAAGTTTTCAGGAAAAAGTAAACATGACAAAAACAGTATGGCCACATTCAATTCCAAATAACATTTTAAGATCTCCTTTCTTTATACCCTTTTTGCTTCAGTGTGGAGCATAGGGGTCTCCTTTTTGGAGGTTTCTTGATCTATTTACACATTTGGTAGGACTCCTTGTATGAGTGATCAGCCCATTGCATGGCCTCTACCTGTACACAGGACAGGACAGCACAACACAGAAAGACGAGGACAAACAACCATGTCTAAAATGGGATTAAAACCCAGTCCCAGTGTCCAAGCACACGATGCCCACGCCTCAGACCACACGGTCACTGTGACTGGCAACATTTTAATATGGATGTTATAAAATATAGGGAGCTTCATTCATAGGACTCTTAACAGGTCATGACAACTTCCTTTCAAATCCTCACCTACTCATAATTCATGATTATCAACCCATCACATACAGATGTATATTACCTCTGCAGCTGAAGGGTGTAATTAAGTTGCTTAACAATCATGACTTTCTAACTGCTTACTCTCCTCCATATATCACCTGTTCCCCTTCCATTTCCTTTAACCTCTTGAAGTTGAAGCTCATCTAAACAATATTTAAGAATTCCCATTAAACTTGTTATAAACAAAAAGATTCTGGAATAACTTATGTTGCTAATGTCTCTTTCAATGTTTCTATCACCACGGAGAAAACAGCATAAATTATCGAGCATCAAAATCACTCTGAAGAACGATAACTTAACACAGATTTCTTGAAGCTATTCTCATTATTTGTTATTGTAATTGTTAGTAATGCATGCAAGGAAAAAACCAAAGAAAGGGAAGAACTTAAAAAAGAAAGATGGGAAGAAAATATGCTTTCCAAGAAAATGGAAATTTATAACAAAAACAATTCTGTATCATGCATGGAAATTTCTTCAGCATTCAAAATTCAATTAAGAAGTAAATTACCGATAAGTCACAAAGCCTAAAGGAAAGCAAAGGTGTATAATAAAATCACTATTACATAAATACCCATGGAATACCAAAGGACAATCCATAAGAGTAACTTGTTTTTCTTCTCTTTCAATACGTAACATGGAACACATAAGGAACAGTATATTGTTATTAAAGCTTAAAATATTAAATACACAAAATAAATAAAATACTCAAACATTAAAAGTTATTTCTATCTATAACCATGTGTTCAACCAAACAGTAACCTGATTTCTTAAATAACTGAAGTTTTCTCAAATTTTCTCAACACAGTTTCCTTCTACAACTTCTAAAACTTCATAAGACAAAACTGTAAGAACCTGTTTTGAATAATGCTAGTGTTCTTCCCCCTCATAAATTTGTATGTCAGCTATGTTAGTACCTTTAACATTTATCAACCATGAGTCACATCTTATGTGTAGTCCAGTTGACTGTGCATCACTCTGGTATAGGCTAAACCATTAACCCCAGAGCTCAAATCCAGCTGTTAGTCCCATAACATGGGGATTTTAAATCTTTTCTTGTATGATAATGATTAGCAGAGTTAAAAAGTACCAAGATGAAACATTCTCCAACATCATGCTATCCATGACAAGTTTCACAAAAATCAGGCAAACAGAACCTATAACATTATGTTCAAATCTGAAATGGGGTATGGACGGACATTTTCAGCTTAATGAAAGAAAGAAAGAAGAAAATTGTATTCATCAGAACCATCTTTTTTGTGTGTAATTTACACTACCTTCAGGTGGTAGGTCCTAACCTCAACATTTCACACCAATCAAATTTGTAATTTTTAGCACACAAAAGGATGTGGGAAGATACAGAAATTGTAGATATGTTTGATGTATACCTCAATATCAATTTTAAAATTATTTTATGGTCTGCAAAACAAATTACTGAAACAAAAGTTACTTGATTTGTAAAGAATTGTGAAAACACAGGCTCTCCACATTAAATGGCACTAGTGTTGCTCAGACATTTATACAGCTGCCACACCAATAGCACTATTTATAGGAAACTAGAAAATACTAAGGAAATGGACTCCATGACACGCTTGCATCATATGAAAATCTCTCAGCTGGTTCTACAGTGAAATTTAAGATTCTCACAGCAGCAGGTAAGAAGAAGACTGTCTTCTGGAATGTTGTGCCATGTAGTCTGGTATAAGTTGATCAATGTTTCAGAGGCACTTACTGCCTCCCTCATCATGGTGACAAGGATGACGAAGGCAGTATGCACCACTGAGAGGTCATTAAATTTACACTGGCCTATATGGTGCAACGTCCCAAAATACAGATATCTTCATCTTAGTTCTAAAATCATTAGAAGCGGAAAGGTACATGTATGGACACACATACACATGAACATACAAAAGGGCATGATACCATTTGCTTATAATTTAAGTACCAAAGAAAACATAATCCTGTTGAGATAAAAGTCCATAAATTCAACATCCATAAAGGGGAAAAGTCTATTAGAGACACTTAATGAAGGATAACACTAAGCATTTTATCCACAGTTAATTTTTTAGTGAAGTGGTACAGGCAGTCAGCTGTGTTTGTCTCATGCATTTATAAAATACATGACGTTCAAATACAGGTAGCCCTTGATTTACGCCGGGAATGCGTTCCTGGACGAACCGGCGTAAATTGAAACTCTTTTACGATGTAAATCAATGGGAAGTCAATGACATGAGTTCCCAGTACCCAAACATTGACGAGTAATATAATGGCATTACATTTAAAGCTCTGAAATAACGTAAATAAAATAAAGGGAATTTAAGAAATATATTTTATACACTTACAATCGGCAATTCGTTGGTCCCCGCAATTGACTGCGATTTTTTCATGTGATTCATGTGTACAGTCATCTCTGCTATTATGCGATAGTTGCATTCATGTAAGACGCTGGCCTATAGAAAAAATAACCCCGGTACCTCCACAGGGATTAAATTAGTCCTTTGAAAGTTTAAAGCTCCAGAAATGAAATTGCATAAGAGCAAACTCGCATATGCAAAAGTTTGCATTTCACAAACAGCTTTTACCGATTCATCAATCTCATTCGAGCAAATTCGCGTTAATGAAACATACGTATTCAAAATGAGCGATGTAAGAATTATGATTTAGTATAAGGATCATTACGAGATACATTGTAAAACGTTATAAATAATAGTAAAATAATTTTTTTTCACTTTCTGACTTGCTGGTTTCAAAATCGGCATTATTCTGAATCAGCGCAAATAAAGGGCTACCTGTACGATCCAACTCATGCCTCAACATCAATCCCTTACCTGATATTACTACAAAATAATGTAGTAACAGAAGACGGAATATTAAATAACAAGAAAAATACAAACCAACCTTAGTACAGACACACCCTGAGTTAGTCACTGTAGCGCCTTCAGCAACGAAGATCAATCTGTGCTTAGCTATGCCATACAGAACCTCCAAATTAGATGCTTGTGATGAATAATTGTGTTTCTACTGCAAATAGTGATGGAACAACACTTCTGGAACTCACCAAGTATACTTACAAATTCCATGTTTGAAGATTGCTGTCTTCTGGGTTGTTACAGCAAGTACCTCTGAAACATCAGTAAACTTCTACCAGACTACATGCAACAATCCATAGGACAGCCATCTTCATACTCACCACTGTGAGAACTTCAAATCTCATTGAGTTCCTTGTTTTATTGGAAAACAGGACTAATATATTCTACATTTCCAATTATATTACAGTCTGTTCTAATCACCAAGTTGTCAAAAAAATTATTACTGTTTTCTAGCCAAGCACCAAAATTATATAGCGGCACTTTGCTTTTTGAAGTGCTTAACATCCATAGAATTAGGACCTATATTTGAAAACCCATTTCAAACATTAATGGCACTCCCCGTACATTAAGTTATTCTATTTTTTTTAAGTTCATATATGTGCATTAAGATCGTTAATCATTACTATTTTTACTTTGGTCGTATTTTCTCATACATAAATTGCTGATTCTTGTCAGTCATGCCTCCATCCTTGATTGTTACAGCTCGCTTCTTGGCATAATGAAACTGCTCCAGGGCATATTCATATAGTTCATTTTCCATTTTCCAGATATGAGACTTTTGGATCTCAGCAACAGTTTCTGGCAAAGGATCTACTTTCTGTGATGTACGACGTAAATGTGACCTATTACCTGAAATGAATTACACATAATGCTGAACAGTAATTAAAGTAAAGATAAAATCTAATAAAGGAAGCCAATTCAAAATTGTGTATTAAAATGCACTGCAGTATTTTGTACAAAGTCCCACTTCTTCTGCCATATCATGGATGATAAAATGGCTAATTCATGCAACATCTGCATACATTTTGCTCTTGGATGGATGCCCAGAGAGTTCTAAATTTGTAGTAAAATTAATGTCTTCTTTGATTTTTAAAATAACTCAAACGTTTACAACTGAACAAGCTGTAAACTTACTGTTCTCTCGAATCTACCAATTCGCAAAATCTAGTTTGTTACACAACACACACACTCACAATGAAACAGAAAGAGAGAGAAATAAGTCACAAACGCTTATGATACACCTTTTATAATTTCATATGCTACAGAACAGTAATCTACTAACTTGTTTCATAATGTGATGATGCTCCATGAAAGAAACTGGGTAATGCCACTTCAAGTAACTTGATAAAGTCGTCAAGTTCTTCAGTAACGCCTACCAGAAAGTAGTGATCAATAAGATTCTTCTTTGCTTCTGCAAGTGCCCACTCATTTCCAGGAATCCTACAAACAGAATCATTCATTATCATACAAAATGGCTGTAACAATCTTTAACTCCATTTCCACTGTATTTTGATATATAAATGAAGTATTGATAAGCTCCTACATTTGGATGTTGATATATAATATTTCAAATTCCTTTTATTACAAGCATATGACCTAGCTGCAGAAGTGGTGCAATAAAAGTTACAAAATTACAAGGTAATACACATACCAGCACTCAGCAGCATGGCCACAAAAGAATGGTATCTGCAGCCACATATTTTCTGGATCACAGTCAGCTTGATGTAACTTCACACATTCATCGAATGTCTGTATAAGAAGAAACATATCATGTTCAGAGCACAAACATGGTTAAAAAAGTAAACATCAGTTTTAAAATGAATGTTTTCTAACATTTTAAAATCATATAACATTCACAAAGGTGAGAGACGCATGATCAGTGGTGGTGAAGTTTTAATATGGTACAAGTTCAGAAACTGCAGCATTACATAAGATGCTATATGCATGACTGTTTACAGCAGTGTTTTTCAACCTTTTAAAAACTTTGAAATTCCATACATATCAGCCTGATCTGGATCTCAAAGTTTTATTTTTGACCTGATATATACCCTGAAGGGAGGGAAAACCTATGTGTTTTTACTTTGATCAATTTCAATCAGTATAGAAATGCAGCAATATAGACTTGTTGGGAGTTTAAACATAACTGCAATCCTTATTGATTATTTATTATATGACTGTGGAAGCAACACATTGATATTAAAGAAGTATCATCACCGCCCTTTTATTGTTGTTAACTCACTGAAAATATTGATAAATTTCTAACAATATTTCTACAAGCCACACATTACATTTCTAACCAATTAACATCACATATAGCATACAAATAAGAAAAGCCATAAAAAGATTGTCTGTGCACACAGCTGTACTTTCACTTCAAAATATTAAATTAATGGAGTAAAAATACAACTTTATTGGCACTACAAAATAAACATAATATGTGGTTGACAACTCATACCATCTTGTCACCATGTTTTCTTCTAATTAGATGTGGTCTAAAATTGTCTCCATGACGAAGAAAATAGTAGTATGACACCAGTCTATCCAGTGGCTTTCGAATCAAGTTAATATACAGTGGGCGTTGACTCACTCCAAACCTAGTAAGAAAATGTGAACTTAAACATAAATCAAGGACTGAAGAAACAAAAATGTAAAAACACTGATCAACTTGACTCAACACTTAAATTGACAACTTCCCTTGT
>NW_019059662.1:775068-798378 GCF_000696155.1 Zootermopsis nevadensis | reverse complement strand
AGATATATTATCCTGAGTAAACTAGTAGCAGTTAGAATTTTGTGGCTTTTTCTTACTAGATGAGAACAGTGATCATTTGTTCACTAAAATATACCATCTCTGGCAGATTTCTTTTATAATTCTGTCCTCATTCATCACAGTGCTTATAGAGGGTAATCCTTTATTATGTGCAATATAAGGATCATGTTCTACTCCTAATCAAGCCAAAATGTTCTTATAAAAGTATGAATTAGTAAATCAAGTAATATGTTTTAAAAATGTGAATATATTTATTAGATTTCAACATAACAGCATCTTAATGTTTATAAAAGAATCTGAAAATGGTCTTTGTTAGTTTCAATGCATAACTGAGTCCTGAAACACCAAGAATTATTGGTAATCTGACAAATTATACGTATGTGTCATATTGGTGTCACATCCTCTGGAATCAAACACCAAAGCATATCCTGCATGTTGACTCCTGAGTAAACTATGTTCTTCAGATTGCCCCCACAGGCGGAAGTCAGCCAGTATGAGGTTGAGGGATCATGAAGACCACTTCTGTACACATTACTTCATTCATATTTTAAGATCACGAAACTGAACTACGATAATATGCCTTCTTTTGGTACCACAGAATGTGTCTACACGCACACGCGCGCGCACACACACACACACAAGAAAAAAAAGGAACATAACAAGTAATGGACACTTGACAGCTATTCCAAATCTGTAAGTCTCAATGTTTGTACTTTGAAATGTAAATTCTAAAGAATTAAAAACAAGATTAAGTATAACACAACTTACCGAGCAAAATCAACAAAAGCCAGATGTCCATGATAAAGTGCTGGCTTCATTGCATTCCAGAGGGACACATTCCATACAAACTGAAACTGAAAAACAAACATGCTATAATAAAAACATTAAAAATAATTAATATTTAAATTATGCACCAGTGCTTGTTACAAAACCCATGGTTTATCAGTCACCTATTCTTAGCCCTCTCTCTACAACACAAAGACAAGACAACATGATAATTACAATATCTGCCCCAATTTATTACTTCAAATTAATTTTGACACCACTAACATTCAGAAAAATGTGGATAACCATATACAAAAAGTCTGAGTGATGTTCATTCAGATAACAAAGACAGTCAAATAATGTAACAACCATAACCAAGCTAACAAAACCTGTTGTGTGCATAGCATCAGATGGCATCACTAACACAAGCTGTATCACAAACTACCATCTCAAGATTAAAAACATTTTGAAACTTGATGTATGATAAAGCAAAAGAATACTGTAAGACTTGAGGTTCTCACAGCGGTGAGTATGAAGATATCCGTCTCCTGGGTTATTGCGCTGTGTAGTCTGGTCGATGTTAACCAACGTTTCAGAGGTCATACTGCCTCCGTCATCAGGGCGATGAATATGCCAATAGGGTGTGAGGTGCTGGGTTTATAGGCCGGGAAGTGAAAGGGGTAGCCTGCCCCGAGCCAATGGGAGCAGGCATGGGAGTGGACCAATGGTAGCATGTGGGCGAGTGGGAGAGGGAGAGAAAGTAGAGAGAGAAAGGTGATTTTGTTTGTATGGATCAGGGCCCTGAAAAGGGTCATGTTAGTGGTCTGGTTGGTTCTGGCGGCGCACTCTTGCTCGCTCTCGGAGTCCTCGAAGTGTGTGAATAAGAGGCTTCCAGGACTTCACCTGAGCCGGTCCTGGAAGCCTCTTATTCACACACTTCGAGAGCGAGCAAGAGTGCGCCGCCAGAACCAACCAGACCACTAACATGGCCCTTTTCATTTATCATTCTTTATTCATTGTTCTTATCCTGCTTGCATTCCATTTACAACTAACATCTGCTTCAACTATCACTCAACTTGTACATCTATGTTTGCTATTGTAGAATGTTTGGTACAGGATATGTGACCACATCGTCTATTCAGCGAGTTATGATGACTCAATGTGTGATACTGGCTGAAAAAAGCAGTGATGATGGTCAGGTGACTAAAACGTGACTGTACAATAAATTATGTAACAAGTATAGCAGATGGAATTTTAAAACATAATTTAAATTTCAAATTTCAGTTAGCAAATTGTATAATGAAAAGAGTTCAAAAGAAATAGTGAAGAGCAACTCATACTTCTGAACTAACAGGCATACCTGGTTTTTAAGAGACAATGCATGCATGTTCCCTGTGATGTTGATGTGAAGCACATGAAATCCATTTTGTTTACATAAGTCATAGGCTACACCCACAAAACTCGTTGAACCAGTCTTTGGCACTCGATTGTAGATCACAACTAGATCCTGAGTATTTATGCTCGATAAATGATCAGAACTTCTCCGCTTGTCCACTTCACGCAGCTGTATTCGTGCAACTGCCAGTTCTAGATGTACAGCAATAATTCAAAAAACATACAATAATTATTCTAGATATATGTAAAAGACATAATTAACTACTTAAGTGTAAAAGAATATTTTTTGTCACAATAAAACATATCTATGTAAATGTCTTCATAGTTGAACTAAAAATGTTTGCTGGATAATGTATTTTAAAAATCATCATACATAAAACCATCATTAACTGAAAACAAACACAGAAATTATTAATACCAACAACAAGTCTTCTTTACTCATGTAACAGATTTCTCTAAAATATTTCATGCTTGGATCACATATAGCATATTTTGTATGGTGTTGACACTGCCTGATAAGTAAATGCAGTACTGCACTTAATTATATTGCCCTTCTTAATGTACATTCATTCCTCTGCTGTGATACCTCTTCCGTATTACCAACAGAATGAAAACATTGTTTTATATCATGTCAAAAAAACTTCTTACTGGTATTACATTTATGTTCCTTAAACTTTCTGTAAAAAGACACATACTACTTTAAGCATGGCAGATCTGGAATTAATTACCAAGCTTATGTTTGCTGTCTTCAAGTCTCATTACGCGCATTTGAAAGTAAAATGTAAATATAACACAACATAACACTACTATAAAAAACCACATTCGAGGAGCCAATGTGCGAAAAAACATGACGGTGACAGATTTCAACTTGCTCATAATTTCATGCCCTGTTTCACTGCCGCATATCGTCCAGACAGGTCCTACCTTCGAATTCACGTTATCTGAAAGGACAAAGTAAATTAGGGTTGCGGGTTGACATAAACGTAATGTCCTACACGATTTTATAACTTTCTTTGCACATAGTATGCAAACAATGACTGTAAAGCATACCTTACGTCGTTTTCAATCATTCTTCAACAATTTCACTACTTCACACCTGTCATACACTACTCTTTCCATAACCTGCCATGACCATCTTTCGCTCATTCAAATGGAAAATTGTTATACTTCCGAAACAACCTTCTTCGTGTGTTACCCAATCAAAAATAATTTCGGTTTTAGAAACAAAAATGTGCAATCAGAAATAAAGCCTGTTTTCTCCTTTAGTGGCTCTCTTGATGACAAGTACACATTATTTTCAACGAAATGTAAACTGTAACATGTCACAGATCACTTATTAGGTAGGACCGCAACATACAGTCAGTGTCTGGCATAATTTCTAGAGATGTCGCTACGCCACAGTTGATATACGTAGCACAGTATTGAAAGCTTTAACGGTGCACACAGAAAGTTATCTCTGTTGTAAACGTAAAATCAATGTTGTCTACCCTGTATGTCTCCTTTGATTGGCTGTTCATATTTCAAACGAATTTCGGTGATTCAAATGGTCATGCGACGGAGATGTAAAGTATCAACGGATCAGAGACATAAAATGCATTTTGCAGATTTGGACATTGAATTTGTAACTTGTATTTAATCCAGGCTTATAAGGTGGTATTCAGCGTGAGACTTAATGCGGTTTTTGTAAAATTAAATTGTCTGGTAGGTTTTTAATATAATGGAAAAGAAATACAATGGAGTCTGCTTTCAGGTAAGTTACTTAATGCAATTTTAGAAATACGTCAAGTATTTCTAAGTGCTAACGAAAGAAAATAAAATGAAACCTATTTCCAGACAAACTTCTTACCACATGCAGTGGCTATTTTCGAAATATGCAAATGTTTGGAAATGAGAGAATCCTACCTTGACTGGAAACTGATTGTTTTGAATATTTCATACTTATCTTAAACGAATCTTATGTTACTAGAGGATGTGAATAATTCCTTCTTACATTTATCATCTTAACAGCCATGGACAATACTGAATGTGGGTTCATAACCTTAAATTTGTAATATTAAAACTGAAGCATTCAGTATCTGCATATACGCTTTGTTTTCTCTACTATATTGTCTTCTACCTGAAAAGTCATTTAGTTCTCAAGCATGTCATACCGGCAGTAAGTCTGCTCAGGAAAACAATAGGCCATTCAATCTGCTCCATACAAATGATAAGAACTGTTTCCTTCATGTTCCTTAAATAAGGGTATTATCCAATCACCAAATCCACAAGGTCAGTTTATTAACATATGCAGTCAGGTGGCATATTTCTTCACTTGAGTTAATAAGTGGATTGCAGAGCTTGAAGAATTTGAGTTTTCTACACAAAGTATTTTTTCATAGCACTCTGTGCTATGGGGTACTTGAAGATCATGTGATCCTCTTCTGATTTTCTTAGGCTTCTGAGAAATGATTTTGCACTACACTTTCACTAGATATAGCAGACAACCTGAGTGTGGCTTGCCCTTTATACTGACAGTTTCCAGAAAATTTTCACATCATAATTTTATCGAGTTCACAGAAGGAGCATCCTTACTGTATGTGCACTGGTAATTATGCTGCACAGCAAGAGGTGACTTTGACTGAACCAATAAATCAACTGAGCCTTTTCTTGTGGTGTCGACATTTAGTATCATGTAGCGCTGCACAATCTAAAATCTGAAATTAATGAAAAGAGACAGTATTAATACAAACTTTTTTGGGTGCTGAAGTTATTAAACTTTATGGACATTGCACATTTAGTGACATGCCAACAAAGGACTTTGCTATTTTCTTGCAATTTGAGTAAATGTTATAAAACCTACCTAGGTTATATACTGATTTATATAATACAAATTTCACTAGCGCTTTTCTCATAGCATATGTTGAATTTAGCTGTTTGTGTTTCAAGGCCAAGAAATTAAATTGTGTTATCCAGTTTAAGCAGCCAAATAAAATGCTGCTGAAAGCCTGTTGTTATCTTCAGGCCAGGTACTGCTTGTATGTACTGTACAGAGTACAGTGAATTTCTGTATAATGTGAAAGTAGTGAGCTCAGAACTCATGACCAGCACAGATTTACAAAAGGGAAAAAGAAATGGTTTCATAAAAAATATGTACTGACAGCAAACCTGGACACAAATAATGAGCTGACTGACCTTTAGGATATTGTTTCGTCAATGGAAAGAAATTAAAAACCTTTAAATTTAATTTTAATTTAGTTGTCATAATTTCTGACATTATTTTTGCTTTAAAATCTAAAGCTTCATATTTATTTTAGGTGAAGGTAACACCAGAATCAAGAAGAAAACCTAAAACAGAAGATGAAGACAAGGATGTTCTTATCTTGGCTCCTTTCAATAAATTACCAAAGCTCCTCTTTGAGAATGTTAAAGTGGGAACTTCAAAGTTGCAGCACATTATAGTAAGAAATCCTAATGACTCAAGGATTGAGGTATGTTGCTTTCATTTCCGTGTTGTTGATATATGTGTGTATAAACACATGGGTTTCATAATAGGTCTTTGGAGTGCAGATTTGTGTATGCCCCTCTTTCTCTGTGTGTCCATGTGCATATATGTAATTTTTATTATTCTATCCTGTATCTTCTCTGTTAGTCCTTATAATGAATCTGTGTCTTTTTGTAAACAAATCAGTAGAGAATAAATAAAACATTAAATGTTCATGCATTTTACTGACAATAGTGTAAAGTACGTACATATAATACAATTTACTTGGCTCTTTTGTGAATAAGAAGATAAATAGGTAATAATTAATGAATAATCCTGTTTATGAAATACACTTACATTTTTACACCACCTGCTATCTACTGATATGCTGATTCAGACAGTATTTATGGTGTAGTTTGCATGGTATATGTATTTTTTGTATCAGCTAGGAGCGTTCAGGATTTAAAATTTGCAAATAACTAGTGTGGAAACTATATATTGCGGTACAAGATTATACCTTCCTCATCTTAATTACTTAATAAATCCTGTGCTGTAATATATGTGATTTGGGGTATAAATTAGCTTTTATTCATGCTGTCTCTCTCAGAGATCCTTGCTGCCATCAGGGTAATTAGTGGTCACCCTGATGAGCAAGGACTTCTGAAATATTTGTAAACTTCTACCAGACTATATTGTGCTACAACCCAGAAGACAGTCATCTTCTTACTTGCATATTTAATGTAACCTGAATGTTATTTATGCCATAAGATCTTATGATCTTGGATTGCTGTTGCTCATATGTTAATATACTAGAGATACTAATGGCTTTCAGCATAATTATATACAGTGTGTGTATGATTTTCTAAATCACCTATTACAATTTGAATAAAGTATTAATTTTTCTTCCAACTGTAGATACAGCTAGATAGACTCCCTCCAGAAAAGTGTGGCCTTACATTTAGTGTTGTGAAATTTGATGTGGAAGCACATGAAGACAAATGGATTGAAGTGATATGGACTCCCTCTAAAGTTGAGTCACTGCATCATGTAATTCAAGTTAAAAATAGTCACCGTCTTAAACTGGACATTTCTATTGCTTGCACTTCTGTCGATCCACAAAAGGTAACAATGAACTGATTGTTATTCAAATGGAAGAATAGATCTAACTCCCTACAAGTCCAAATGCTTCTGTGTAAACTGGCATCCCTAACCTGAATTGTTGGAAGCACCCTCCCCACCTCCTAATTATACACATTGCAGAAGTAACTATCTTCTTGGTGTTTCAGACCATTCTACAATATGCAGACAATGTTTTTTCTACACATTAGCTTCAATTCCTGAGTTATCTTAAAATGTAAAATATTTTGTATGTGTGAAATAATAGGGTAAATCTTGGGTTACAGTCTGTTTGAAGAATGTAGCTACAATATTTTAAAGTACCTTTAACAAGGTTATAATTTATAAAAGCATAACTTTGTTAAATATCTAATAGAAGTAACATTCAGGGGGGGAAATAAATAATTTAGTGATACTAAATGTGCTATAAATAAAAATACTTCAATATTAAAACTGATCTTGAACTTTTTGCTGTGAAAACATTATACTAGGACACTACAATTGTTATTCACCACTGTCAAAGTAGACATAAAGGTAAGCTGTAAGCACAGAGTTTTGATCCTATAACTCATTGGAGTGTTTCAGAAGAAAGACAGAGAAGGTTGGGAGAGAAATATTTCATGTTATGCTCTTTTTAGAACATCTTGAAAAAATATATAAACAATGTTCACATACTGAAATAAATGTGCTTATAAAAGAATGGATGTTGTAAATTATGAATCCACGCTGGTCTACGGACTGCATGAAGAAATGACAAATCAAGTGGAGTTAGGAAATGTCTATAAATTTGTTGTTATTTAACTTCTGGCTGTAGGTTACAAGTGTTCAAAATAAGTGACTATTTGCTGTTTTTTTCCCTTTCTGTGTCAGTTTATTTTTTCTCTCTCTTTCTCTTTTAGGCAAAGAAGAAAAATGTGAAGCCATTGAAAGTTCAAAATGCTCATGTGAATGCCTTACTGACTTCTAAAAAAGGTGGTGTGAAGCCACTTTCATATTCAAAGACTGAAGTTTCTTCTGGGATAAAGAAGTCTGTTAACAGATCCTTCAGACCTACTTTTAGTACAGTTAATAAACTGAAACAGGAGTACAATATATCAAGTGAACAATTCGCCACTATCAAAGATAACAGACTACCACCATGTTCAGTTCCATCCACACCAACTAGACGGGAAACTTATCTTGTTTTCCAGGAAACTGGGATAGGAAATAAGGAAAATGCAGAATTTAAACATATGCAAAAGAGAACAAAATCAGCTAATGATATCTGTGTACCTGTTGATTTGAGACAGAAACAATTCAGAACATTTGAATACTCGTCTTCTATTCAAAACGTTTCTCCTGTGTTAGCCACACCACCTCGCCAGAGAAGGTGCCAGTTTGGTGAGAAAAATGCAGAACTTAAATTCCATACAGAAATGTATTGCAGGAGTCTGCATAAAAGTTCACTTTGCACTGTTGGAAGGAAAACATATGCAAAAGAATCAAACAATGATTTGTCACCAGATCCTAATCAGAATTTTTTTGATAAGTTGAACTGGTTGAGTTTCACACCAACACCATCAAGGACAAACCAAGCACAGCAAGAAGTTGCATCCAATTTGCAGTATTCCTCTCCTGAAGGTAGTTTGCTTCCTCCCTGTAATATATTACCCACACCTGATCGCAGACAAACGTATGCAATTCCTCCTGGTTCCAAACCTGAAAATGAATTGCAAATGCAGTCTTCTGAGGAGACTGTGTTTACATCAAGAAGAATTAGACATGTGCACACAACTTGTACTTCAGTCCCTAGGATTCAGCTTGAATATGATGAGTTTAATGATAGTTTGGAAGAACAGAATGATGTTTTTAACAAGAATGTGGTTACAGAAAATGGAGCAGAGCAGTGGTCTCAGTGGCAAAAACATAATTTCTCTAGATCAGAGGGCAGTTCAGAAGAATCAGGTGGGAAACATTGTGAATCTGTGGGAAAGACACCCAGAAGTAAAATATACAGCACTGGATTGACACCACAGTTTGATAAACTCAACTTCAGCAGCCACAATTCCATTTCAATTTGTCCTGGGTCCCCAGTTGATTTCTCTTTGTTACCACCAACAGAAGATACCCGCAGGTGTTCTACTGTTATGAAGAAACTGGAGCAGGTGTCTTATGACTCGCCTTGTAATACAGTATGTAAAGACCTGTTTCCCACAGATTTGGTGGAATATGTAGCCAATGACTCAATGTCTGGTGAATTGAGTTGTCTAAGCTCAGGGACATTTGTGAAGTCTGGATCTTCATTTCCTGATATTAATTTCCAATACCCAGATATCAGTTGTCAAGAACCTGTAAGCCAACAAAATAGTTATAAATTGGATAAAGAAATAAATAAACCTCTAGTTTCCTTGAGCCCAGAACAAAACAGTGCAAAGAGTGTCATAGAAGCAGGTTTGTGGGTAAAACAAAGTGCAGAAAAATTGTTGGATAAAACAACAGTTAGTTCAAATGTTCATGTTCTAAACACAATTTCAGAAGAACCAATATCTATAGACAGTTTTTCACATAAGGAACAAAAAACAGAAGAATCTAAAGAAAAATTATCTGCTATTCCCGTAAAACAATTTAAGAAATCTGAGAATGCTGAATCTGGAGGAGTCTTTCTAGAAATTTCACCACCCAGAAAGCAGGTATATGATTTATGTGGCAGTACAACAGATTCTGTTCAAAAGCAGAAGACATCGTGCATCACTGGATGGTCAAAGACTTCTGTGAAAAGTAGAAATTATCAATGTTTAAACTTCACTCCAGGTAAAAATAAGTTGTGTAATACAGTAATTTACTGCTATTTAAAATTATGCATTACAGTAATTTAACATTTATTATTAATTTCATTTTATTTTCTTTAGGTGTATCTCATAAGCTTAATGGTACCACAAGCAATCTGACAGGGAAAAAGAGACCATTTAATGGCATTAAGATCAATCAGAATGTCAGTAAACGGCGTATTTTGAGTGATGGTAGCATCCACAACACCAACATCCAAAGAGGTTTGAAGAAACAGTATACTGTTACTAATTCTCTGCATTGCATCCTTAAAAGGACTTAATGCAAATTATGTTTGTAAAACACCAAAGAATTGTACCCTGTAACATAAGTTATCAGTCAGGGTGACTGGTTCTCATTGCCAAAGTAGCACAATAGTATGTATTCGGAATGTCATCTATTTAATATCTGCCTTTGTCACATAGTGTGCTGCATTGCCTTTTCATGTTTGATGGAATTACAGAAACGTTTTTCAAACAGAATGGTCATGTTTCAACAAAGTAGTCATGACTAACATGTAAGACCTATTATGATTGCCTTCTGTTGATGGCTTGTTCATGTTACATAATATGTCCATATATTATTTGTCTCTTAAAACCTATTACTATCAAGTTATGTTTCTAATATGAATGTCACTATTTGCTTCTAAAGGACTCTGCTGCACAGAATTATACAGATCCTGAACTTTTATTTTTGTTTCCAATAGGTGTATCTGCTCAACGACCTCTCAGAAGAGGTTCAACCTCTTCTATACCCCTAAAAGTCCTTACCAAATTAACTCTGTCAATGAGTAAGAAGCAAAAGGAAGAAGCTGTTCAACTTCACAACCCTGATGCTGTTCTTAACAAACTGGCAAATCCTGGTCTTTTTGAAGCAACTAATACAGCTGAGCCATTCACTACAAGCTCTGTGTACTATGATGAAGAATGGATGGTGCAGCAAGAGAAGGAATTCACCAAGTGGCTCAACTCTCTGCTGACTCCACCTGAAGAACTCAACAGCACAACTGCCCTTCCCAAAGGTTTCAAACATAAAATTTAGCAAGAATAATTCCCATTTTCCTAGTAAAGTATGAGGCATATCACTTACAGGGTGATGTAGTTAAACTAGATCCACCATTCAAAGCCAGAGCTTGTCTAAATAATATTTAAGAATGAAGTCCATATTGCAAAGGAAACAACACTTCACGTACAAAGCTCAGTTGGTTAATGAAATGTTTATGAAAATTATTACTGTTTCAGTTTGGAATCATACAATGCCCACAAATACAAAATGCAAAGTTACTGATCATTAAAGCTGTCAGAGGGTTAAAATGATGACAAAATGCCTAAAACTAATGCTGCTGCCTACTCTCTCCACAAATTCAAGGAAATGTTGAATTGTCCATATAAACAATTCAGTTCAATGTTTTAATGAAACTCAATTCATCACCACCCATTTCAGGAAACATTTGATATAAGCTTTAAAACAGATAACTGTACCTTTAAATGCAATAATAAACTATAACTCTAGACAGTAGTAAAGAATTTAATTTCTCTTCTTCAAACATTGTAATAAGTTGTTTACATTTCAGTGGACGTGGCAGAACTATGGATTCAGAGTTGTCGCAAGCAAGACGTAGTTCCTGCCCCAACTCGAGAGATGGTCTCTTCTCAATACCACACCAACCATCATCTGGATGCTTTGCGCAAGGCTGCATGTTCATTGTTCCGTTCGCAAGAGACTGCTCAAGTACTGTCCAAAGTTGCAGTACATGTTGATAAGAAGTTGATAGCAATCCGCAGTGACAGGGATCTCCATCTTGATTTTGGTATGTAAGAAAATTAGTTCGGTTACATATTGTTGAAGTATTATACAGTATATCCATTTTTGTGCGGTGTAGTTTTAAAGCTTTACTATTTCTTGATAGTATATACTAGGAAAGTGAAACAATCACAAACTGAAGAAACTCATCACACTCCACAGCTCTAATTGACATTACAATAAGTCTGGCATCACTTCCACTGCCATAATTACACATTTCTTTTCACCACAGTGTTCTAAAACTTATTGCTTGTTTCTGGAACCTGAAACTAAGCTGTACCATAATGAATTCTACTAAACATAATGGTATGAAGGTGCACTGAATATGTGGATTCAAGTCAATGAATTTTGTGTCATGACAGCAGTGGTTCATTATTTTCTTTCATTCAAAGAGCTAAAATTTGTTGAATACATCCATGGTAATCCCAATGATTAATATGCATCACTTGTATCTTCCATAACTTAATTTAGACATAATGTTATATGATGAACTTTGTTTCAGGCTTGAAGTGCCAAGTGATGAAGCTGCTGCTTAGTTACAATCCTCTGTGGCTCCGTATTGGTTTAGAGGCTGTCTATGGCCAAACTATTCCACTCGAATCAAATTCAGATGTTCAAGGATTAACTAAATTTATTGGTACACGTTTACTCTCTGATCCATATATTGTGCAGCAAAATTCACATCCAACAGTGTCACATTTCTTCCTCCCAGGATTTGAGGATGCAATGAAGAAGTTTACTCTTAAAAAATTCCTCTTACTTGTTTACTTTTTAGACAAAGCTAAAGAAAAGAAACTTATCAGCCATGACCCATGTCTTTTCTGTAAGGATGCAGAACTGAAAGTAAGTTGAAATTTGTATCTTATAACATAGCTAATCTGAATTAAATTTGCAAGAATTCTTCTTCCTAAGGTGTTTCCACTTTGTGGGTCATCTGACATTCAAGCCTGTCCATCTATTTGTATCTTCACAGCTGCTGCTCCTCAGTTTCTTCTCATGTTCCTTGATTCTTTCTGTATGACATGTTTCCTAACTTGTTCTCCCATCTTAATCTTGAACTCCTGCCTGGGTGTTTTCCTTTTACTTTCATGTTGATTTTCTTTTTGGGTGTTTTTGTTCATTCTTAAAATGTATTTTTCAATCTTGATCTGTCTTTGTTAACTGACCTGCATTTGTCTTTAAATTCTAATTTTCTCACTTCTTATTTTCTTGGTTTTTCCTTGATCACAGTTCATTCTGAATCTATAATGAGGAGTTTTAGATAACAAAATTATGGGTCCAGATGACATATACTAAAACACATTTACATAACAGTTTTTTATGTACACTCTTCACTAAATATTACTAAGGTGATCATGTCATACACTGGAAGATGAACAAGTCATGAGAGAGAACCTTGGTTATTCCTTCATTAGGCTTTTCTTCCAGACTATCCAGAACACCCATAATCCAAGAAAGTATTTTCAAAGACCACCTGGCCTTTAACATTCTTATCTATGTTACAAATTAGTCTCTGGTAGAATATTTATGTTGCAGGGCTGAAAATGATAAGTATGGTTAAGAACTATAAAACATTATTTTTCTCACAGTTAAATAGCTCTATCCCAGAGATACAGTTAGCCATAGTGTGAAATAGGGCATAAACATCAGTGTCTGAGAATGAGTTGTATTTCACTTCAAGGCCCTCTGTAAGTCTGGGTAGTATGGTGCTTATGTGCAGTGGTGATTGCTGCTTTTATTTGTACTAACAGAACTTCTTGATCATTAACAAACATTTTTAATTTCTAGGATAGTCGACAAATTCTGCTTGCTTTCTCACGGGACCTGCTGTCCGGAATTGGAGATATAACAAAACATCTAAAAAGTCTTGGATACATTGTAACACAGAGACAGACTTATCTCGATGAATTTGAATATGCAGTTAATTGTCTTGGAAAGGACCTGCGTGATGGAATTAGGCTTACGTGAGTATTGTAGTGGGTGTCTAAATTTACTTTTTCATTTGACTCCTTTCTGTGGTATATTTCATGTATAAACAATTACAAACGGCTTCTTTACTACTTCTGACATCTTAAAATGTACCTTTCAAAATTGTATATTATTAATAGTAAATAATCCACTGATACTTCATTGTTCAACATAATTTGATTTTGATGAAAGACTCTCAGGTTACAAGCAGCGTCAGGTGGCTGAATGGTGAATAAACTATCTGCAAGCACGCTACAAAGGATCAGATTTGTTACGCAGCAGCCCTGACGAGAGTAGAAATTGTTCTCAAAACATTGGCAAAAGACATGGTTTATTCACCATTCAGCCACCTAACACGGCTTGTAACCCAAGAGTCTTTTATCAACTTCAGTCACCATGAAAGCTTCACTTTATACATAATTTGATTTTTTGCAGTCGTGTGATGGAGATAATTCTACAAAACCGAACATTGTCAAATGAACTTCGAGTACCGGCTGTTTCAAGGCTTCAGAAGATTCACAATGTAGATGTTGCATTGTTAGCTTTGAATGGTGCTGGTTATGTCCTTACTGGGAACATCATGGCAAAGGATATTTCTGATGGTCATAGAGAGAAAACACTATCATTGCTTTGGCAGATAATATATAAATTCCAGGTAATTACTGATAGATAAAACAAAACAAGCATGTGTGTAACCTTATACCTAAGTTGCCATGAACAGTGATATGGGAAGAAAAGAAAAAAGAAAATCTTTGTACTCATACTTGTATGTTTATGAAATGATCAGGTACAAATCTCTGGCAACAATTACCATGTTTTATATACAGAATTCTGCATTCAGGTTAAGATCATATATATTCATACACGTAAGCAGATGAAACTTTCATAAATATCTTCTAAGTATACTATGAACGAATATCTGAAGAAAGACTTCCCAAGGCTGCTTTCAGTTACAAACCTAGCAGAAAAGAGATCGAGGTCAATTTAAAGCCAGAGCAGGCATGTCACCATAATCCATGACGATGATCATCATGAGTATACTTTGTAATTAGTACTTAGTACAATGAAGTGACTCCATGCAATAATTACTACAAAGATGTGTAGATTAAAATTTTTCTCTTACAAAATTGGATGCACTGTTTAAAGAGGTAATAAGGTATTGAATATTGTATGCACAAAATTAGGTTCAACAGATGCTTGTGGTGGAAGATTGGTTTTAGCATACAGAATAGGAAAAGTGTGATTTCTTTGACATGTAATCAGTTGTTACTAAGGTTTTTAAGTTATTTTTGATCCCTCACATATGGCAAAATTGTCTTGGTTGTATTTTCAGGAGCCACGCTTCATTGATGCAGCAAAGAAGATTCAGAATTGGTGGCGTCATCAGTCACTCAAACTGGAGATACGTCACCGTATACAAGCCAGAAAGTTGGCTCATCTTACACAAGCAGCCACTAGGATTCAGGCTTATTGGAGAAGTTACTGTGCTCGAATGCAACTGGAAATCCTCATTGCAGAGGAAGCAGTAAAATATGCAGCACAACAGAAAGCCAGCATTGTTATCCAAAAGAACTGGAGAATGTACTTTGAACATAAGAAATATACATATGTTTTGAACTCTGTAAAAAAAATTCAATCATGGTACAGAAATATTAAGATGGCAAAGAAGGAACGAATGCAGTTTCTTCAGAGGCGCCAGACTTTGATGAGCTTCCAAGCAGTATGCCGAGGATACGTGTACAGAAGGAGACTAGCAAGCCTTCAACGTACAGCTGCTGCACTTAAGATACAGACATGGTATAGACGTCACATAGAACGAAAGAAAATTGAATCTTTAATACCACTTATACAGAAGCTTATTGAAAAAGAACGCTTGGTTTCTGCAACTGTTACTATTCAGAAGAAGTTTAGAGCAACAATGCTAATGCGAGCTGACAGGCAACACTTCCTACAACTTAAGTCAGCAGCAGTAGTTATTCAAAGAAGGTTACAGGCTACATTACTTATAAAGAAACAGGCCGAATGGTACCAACGACAAAAGAGTGCAGCAAGTACCATTCAGAACAAATTCAGAGCAACAGTGTTGATGCGAGCTCAAAGACAACACTATCTGCAACAGAAGTTTGCATCAACAGTTATCCAAAGAAGATTCCGTGCTACACTACTTATGAAGAAACAGGTTGAATGGTACCAACAACAAAGGTCTGCAGCAAGTATCATTCAGAACAAATTTAGAGCAACACTGATGATGAAATTTGAAAGGCAGCAGTTCCTGAAACAAAAGTTTGCAGCAGTAGTCATACAAAGAAAATTTAAAGCCATGCTAATAATGAAGGAACAAGTGCAGTTGTACCATCAACAAAGATCTGCAGCAATCATAATCCAAAATAAGTTCAGAGCAACACTGCTGATGCGTGTTCAAAGACAACACTTCTTGCAACAGAAATATGCAGCAACAAATATCCAAAGAAAGTTTAGGGCCACATTAATTATGAAAAAACAAGTTGAGTTGTATCAAAAGCAAAGATCTGCAGCAAGTATCATTCAGAACAAATTTAGAGCAACAATGTTTATGCGATCTGAAAGGCAGCAGTTCCAGAAACAAAAGTTGGCTGCAACAGTAATCCAGAGAAGGTTCCGGGCCATATTACTGATGAAGAATCAGATGCAGAAGTACCACCTACAAAGATATGCAGCTATCATTATTCAGAAGAAATTCAGAGCAACACTGATGATGAAATTTGAAAGGCAGCAGTTCCTGAAACAAAAGTTTTCAACAACAGTCATACAAAAAAGATTTAGAGCCATGTTAATTATGAAGAAACAAATGCAATGGTACAAACAACAAAGATCTGCAATAGTCTTCATACAAAGAAAGCTCAGAGCAACAATCATTATGCGATGTGAAAGACAGCACTTCCTGAAACAGAAGAATGCAGTAATTCTTATTCAGAGATTATTCAGGGCTAAATTACTGAAGAAGAAACATGCACAGAAGTGTCAACTTCAAATATTTGCTGTGCGTGTCATTCAGAACAAATTCAGAGCAACAATGTTGATGCGTTCTGAAAGGCAACACTTCCTGAAACAGAAATTTTCAGCAACAATTATCCAAAGAAGATTTCGAGCCACATTACTCATGAAGAAACAGGCTGAATGGTACCAACAGCAGAGATTTGTAGCAATTTTCATTCAGAACAAATTCAGAGCAACATTACTGATGCGATCTGAAAGGGAAAACTTTCTGAAAAAGAAGTCTGCAGCAATTACTATGCAAAACAAATTTAGAGCCAAAATTCTGGGACAGAAAGAAAGAAGTTCCTTCTTAAGAAAAAAATCAGCAGCACTTGTAATTCAACGGTGGTTTCGAGCCAACTTAATGAAGAAAGGAAAGGAGCGCTGTACAATTTTAAAATCTAGACAAGAGGAAAATAGAAGAAAGACTGCTGCTGCCATCAAAATCCAAGTATGTAGACTAGTTGTAAGTCATTAAATGTTTGTCCATTTCACTGATTCCCCGGTCTGTTCCACAGAATCTTGAAATTTCACATTTTGTTCTACAGATACATTTTCTAATGGTGATTTTGATTAAAACTCAAACTACAGAATACTTTTTAAATTAAAATTATGAATCAGAGGCTTAATCAGCTTTCATACAAAAATGTAGGCTGCAGTTCTGATCCAAGATTTTGCAAAACAACAATTTGAGGTAATCCAATTGCTAAATAATTTTGTAGCAAATATGTGTTTGCTTGAGATTTTTCCACACAAGACATTCTCTGCAGTTGAAATAATTTTTCAGTATCAATGATAAGAATCCAGTGCAGAATCTGATAACCATTATTTCTTATTCTATGTGGAAGCAATGATTCACTGACCACAAGATGTTTGAATAGTATTTCTGTGTGAAATCCTGAGAGCCCTTATTGAGTTGTTTTTAGAACAGAATTATTAATATATTTACATGTTTATAGTGAGCACTTTCTATTTATTATAATAAATTTCTAAAGTTTAACAGCATTTCAGGGTATAAATCACCTGTATACAGTTCTGTAGCACATTTTTCTTAACTTCTTTATATTTACGTGCAGCTTTCATTTATTCTTCACGATCAGTTACATTGTAGCACCTTGTTTAACCATCTTACAGACAGCAGAGTATTTCTTAACTTGTTGTGATAACCATACAAATGTTTCCAAATCTTTGTCAAAAGGTGACACAGTATTTACAGTTTGTTGCTGACAATAGAAATAAAGGAAAGTTGTGGATAGTACAAACCAGGACATCCTAGACAAAACAATGTGCTCTTATGATGATGTTCTTCTGCGTTGTGTGATGCCATGTGGACTGGTAGACCGAAACCAAGACTTCAGAGAAACATATTGTCTCCTGAAGATTAAAACTGTGTTTTTCCGAAGTGTTGGTTTTGACCTACCAGTCCACATGGCATCACAACCCAGAACAACAGTGCCTTCTTCACCATCATGAAAACCTCAGATCACACAATGTGCTGTGGTTTGTGCTAGCCTATGACATGCAGGACATAGCAGTTAAAGGGTTAATAATATGCATTCACTTCTGTATCTCCACTTTTCATTAAAATACATTTAGTATTATTAAATTTAGTATTTTTCAATTATGCAGGCTCTGTGGAGAGGGTACAGAGAACGTAAAACTGGGTCTCAGGAGATGACTGCTGTAAGGGAACGTGCCCTGAGTACCGCGCAGAATGCTCTTCCTGGGACAACACTACAAACTCGATCCACAGCTGCTCTATTCATACTTCAGAAAACTTGCTCAGGCCGCCTTATATGGGCCCTCATGGAACTTGGTAAATTAAATTTAGCAGCTGCAAAAGGCAGCCTTTTACTTTGCATGTTCTCATCAGTTTCCAAGCCAATCAGCCCTCTGATGTCTTGACAGTTCCAGTCAGTGGCAGCTCTAATGAATTTATCTCAACAGACATGAAAACATACAAAATGCATTCATTATTTTAGTCAGAGAGACTACTTGAAAGACTTGAGCAGAGGTGGAGTTTAACATTAAAATGAATCTCCAAGAAAATGTTGATCTGTGGCTACTAACAATGTGATTGCACACAACATGAAGGCAGTACTGCAGCACAACTTTAAAATATTGTCCATTTATAGTCTTTACCAGTGAGTTACTGAAATGTAATTTCACTGGGCAAATTAGTAAAGTACATACTTCTCATAATTTCACATCACCAACAGAATACAGAAGAGTGTACTATAAGAAACCCCTTTTACTTATGGTGAACATAATCAAGGGAGAGTGCATGTACTACAAGTGTATCTGACTGCAAATGGATTAACAGGTCAGCAGAGTGCTACTGGAATACAGAGCATGTTAAAATACACTGAAAAGGTTTAAAATAAGAACTGTTTCATGATGGATGTATTTGTTTGTAGTTTATTTAACAACACATTTTCAGTAACTCTGACTATATAGTGTCAATGTGATATGGACTATTATTATTCTTTGTGTTATAGCTAATATCAAACTTTGGCCTTCCTCTAAGGTAAAGATTATGTAACTCCAGTGCCATAATTAGACTGATTTAATGTTTCCTTCTCTCATGTTTCAGATACAATTACACAACTTTCTCCGAAACTTTGTGTGGACATTGCAAACAGCAGTGTTGTGAAGACTATCTATAAGTGTCTTGGTAATGCTAATCGCTCTGAAGTTGACAAGGAAATGTGCACAGTGGGTACCAAGGTCCTCATTAATTTAGCCAAGTATGAGAAAAGTTCTGCAAGTGTTTGGCAGGTAATACAACAGACACATTTTACAGAAATATTGATAAACTACATTTCAGACCAGGATGAATGTCCTTGGAAGTCAGCCTCGAGACAGGATTTTGTAGTTATCCTCATTCTCCCCAGGAGTGTGTCTCACATTACACCACAACTACTTCTGTCCCATTCTTTTCAATTCACCCTATCATTTGATGTACAATTTGAGCAACTGAAATTGTCATTAAATGAATAAAAAATATTAAATCTGAGAAAAGAATTTCTTAAATTCTGGGTACCATCATTATATTAATATTTTATAGTCTCATACATGCAATATATGGTATTTGTTACTAACACAGATTACACCTGTGTGCTAATAGGCTGACATCTGTGAAATGTATCAAATCAGGTGACTGTGTATATGAAAATAATTCTTTCTGACCATTCTCGATTCTAAAGGATAGTACAACATTTCTGTATTACATACTATTACTCAAAAATTACAACAGACTTTCATTATTAAACATCAAAGCATGAAAAGAATATTTGTTTAATATAAGTTTGATATAGTCTATATTTCACTGGACTTTCTTTACTTAATAGTGTTAAGAGATTAAACATCAGACTTCCAAAACTGCTGTAAATGAGACCATGACAGATATCTTTATTGATTTTAGGTGCCTGGAAATGTGACCATAATACTGAATCTGATGTCTGCCTGGTGTGGAAAGAATGATCCTCTGTTTTGCAACTGCTGCACCCTGTTATGGCTGTTTGCACAAGAGCCAACAAATGCTGTGGTAAGTGTAACAGATGCTGAAACTCATTACTGAGCTATCATATGTATCGCAGTCAGCTAGTAATATGTGAATGTAGGTGATAGTGATTAATTTGAAGGACTGAAGAGGAATCTGAACATTCAATTAAGATATTAGATAAGAATTTTATTCCAGTAACAGACTTTCCCAGTTTAAACAAAAGGTAACTATAAACATGTGCAAACAATTTAAATCTCAAGCTATTCAAGTTGCTCAGAACTTGGGCACATGCTTGATTGTGTACTGGCTCTAATTAAAATTTGGCATTAAATATAGAAGAAATGTAAATTTGTGTCAGTGTTTTTACACTGTGGATTGTGTTTCATACTTCTGTACAATCTTTGACCACTGAAGTCTGCCTGCCTGGCTAGAGCAAAGAGGAATCCACTTTGCTCCTGGCAATAGGATGGCTGGGAGAGGTAACCAACAGTTTAATGCGGGAACAGAACTATGATGAGGGCCTCAAATGCATATGGGAAAATCTGCATTGCCATAGACTTTCTGAATGTAAGCTGGCCTTACATGCCTCACCCCTAGACCACTGGGTCCCCATCCCTGAAATTATAATAATAAATGCATTTAGAACTTTTCAGAAACATGGTAACTGTCTAACAGTTTTTGTAATCTTTTCTTTCTTCCTTCCTTTTCTGTAGAAGATTGTAAAGGTGCCACAAGTGCAACAGAAATTGACTCATTATTACAAGCAGCTGAAGCAAAAGCAAGATCGAACTCAAGCTCTGATGAAAAGTTTGTCCAAGGTGAAGGCCAAACAACCAAAGTTTGTTCTGCCATCCCTCAAACCTGACTGGAGTTTAACAGGTGCATGTCTTCAGCAAACTTTTGAAAATCCCTTATATGCTGTGAGTTCTGTAATTGAACAATTAAACATGAAACCAGATGTGAAATAATTTTAGTGGTGATCCTTTGAGTTTTTATGTGGAACATTTTATGCAAATGGGTTTGCCACATTTAGTTTTAAAAAGAATCTGAGTTGAAAACTTAAGAAGCATGGCCTGGAAATTCTTTGATAGGAGGGCACCCTATAAGACCTATAATCAATTATTACACTAAAATATTTTAACTGAAATCTCACAATTTTGACACGTGAAGTCAATGAAAGCTCCTTCACACTGAATTAATAATCCTTTTCGGTAAATAGAAATTTAAGTATTATACAAAGTGCAAACAGACCATTGTTTGTTATACTGTTAACACATATTTTAAGTTTAAAGTAGGGCTTAAATAAAATGTATGTTATTTTATTATATAATAACTTTATGTTCATAAGCAATGATACAATGTGGGACTGGTACTTTGTAACAGAGAAACATGTATTTTATTCTGGGGACTGAAATAAAATAATTTTTTGCTTTGAGAAGTTTTTAGTGTCAGTTTAATATCTGAAGGGTTCAGGGCAACAAAGAGTTTGAGGATGGTTTATTAAACAGTATTGCTCTTACATATAATACCCATAACAAAACTTGCATTTTGCTGTGGTTTGCCTATATGTTGCTTCTAAGTTAAGTACAATTAGCTAAAAATAAATACATTCTACAATAACATAATTTTATTTCTTTCTGATTTTTACAATTAGAATAATGGAACGTGCTTCGGAATATTTATGTGATCCCAAATGCTTTGTAGTCTCTCTTCACTAATTTTATTCAGTCTGCTTGAGTGCTTGCCATGATCATCAATCTGAACACAACTATTGCCTATGATCATTTTTTGCAATTACTGATTATTTTGCAACTGTGAACAGAAACTGATCTTTGCAAACCTGAACTGGATTTCCATCAGCAGTCTGCAGATTTTCTTTACATTTTGAAAAGTATTTCTACTATTACTTTACTAGTAAGAATATATAGTATGTTTTATACTGACATTTATAAAATAATGATTTTGGCTGGCACTCCCTGCATCATAGAGGTTATGTACCATGCAAGAAATAGTACTGTACGCCATTATTAATCCATCACTGAAATGGGTAAATTTTCTGTTTTCATTTGGCATGTATTCTTCTTCACTGTCTACCAAAGCATTATAAATATTGCAGTCACTAAATTCTTGGGCTATGAACCTTATGTTTTAAAAAAGCTGGATCAGCTTCCATCCTCACGTTAAAAGGGGGGAGAGGCACCAACTCAGTTGGGACCAATAGAAAGAACTAACCTCAATTACTGGACCTGAGGTTAGCTCTTTCTATTGGACCCAAATGAGTAGGTGTTTTTTGGCAGTTTACTAGGCATGATAATGTTTAAACATGAATTAGTATATGATTGGGGTGAAAGTAAGACTAAATCAGTAATTCTGCTTTCCACACAATACAAAATAAGAATTACTGCTGCTAACATATGAATAAAATATTTTTTTATAATGTAATAATAGGTGTAAAGTAAAGTTTGTCCCACTACATGTCATAAAGGCGCTTGGGGTAAGTGGAGATATAGTCCTCTCTCTCTTGACCTTGGCACTACATAGGGGTGAGTGGTCGGTGTCACGCCCCGGTCGGCTTTACCCCTGGGAAAGGACCCCGGTACCCATTGTAGAGGAGGCTGGGTGGGCCCCAGAGCTAGTCAATAATAGGTGTAACTGTATTTACTTTTGCATTCCTACATATGTCAGACATTTATCTGGGTGACAAGTATATTAGCAATTACCATAAAGACTTGGGTATAAATTACATTTTGTGACGTATATATGGAAGGGTCATTCAGCAAAACAGCGTCAACACAAGGAATAAAAATCAGCTTCATGCTTTCAGAAGAGTGCATATTATGCAGGGATCAAAATTTTCAATAGTCTACCATCAAGTCTCACAAGTCTTGTAAATAAGAAGGAGCAATTTAAGGTAGCATTAAAAAGATACTTAATTACACACTCCTTTTACTCTGTCAATGAATGTATGTTGTTTACAAATAAGTGATAATTTTTCTTGTGTAATGGGTAGATCTATTTGTAGCTTATCATTTCTTTAGGTGAATACTTTGTTTTGTATTATGTGAAATTTATATAATAGTATGAATTGTACTTTATAATATGTATTGTATTATTATTATTTTTATTATTATGACTTTTTCCACATCCTATTATCATCTGACTGTCTTATGGATCCATGGAATGTAAATAAATTATTATTATTATTATATCCCATCTATTCACCACTTTATGGGGTATGTACTTCCATGTACCCGAGACAAACCTTGTCCCCAAGGTACATAGGGCAGCATCTATTTCTGGGATCCATATTGTGTTTAGCAAGTGCCACATATATTATATAATTTTATTTTATGAAAGCGTCTTTCGGATGATGTATGAAGTCCCCAAAATGGTGGTCTTCTGCAGTTCCCTGATGTCGTGTTCGCCCGGGATGTTGGCCAAATATTTCCTGAGTGACCTG